>QLSS01001022.1:0-11505 GCA_024372645.1 Trichomalopsis sarcophagae | reverse complement strand
TGCCAAGGGGTCATGTATTAAGTTTGTGTTCTGAATAGTGAAACAATATTGAAATATTGTAAAAAAAATCAAAATTTTTTGTTAAAAATTTATTATCTCTACATTGATGTGAAGTCCAAAACTGAAACTCGATACATGACCCCTTGACACATATACTATGATGATTGTAAAGTTTGGTGAGTTTTCATAAAGCGCAAGGTCCATTTTTCTATTGCAAAACAACATTAGCGCGTCTGTTTCAGAACAAAGTTGATCATCCGCTGTCTGTAAAATTACCAAACTTTTTAAAAATCATAGTACATGTGCCAAGGGGTCATGTATTTGTATTCTGATAATTTCAAAAGTTTGTGGTTTGGATCCACTGATAATCTAGTGTGAGGTCACGCTTTTCAGCTGATAAATAGCTGATAATCAGTCGATCATCTGAGGATTTTTAGTAGGCTATCTAGTCGATTGTAGTATGTTAATTTTGATGGGTTTTTTAGAGCATTCCAAAACACAAGTGATGAATTCGCCAAAAAAGAAGATAGATGAACATGCAGCTGCTGAGTACAATGAAGATTTTTTAAATGGTAAATAAAATTAATCTTACATTCAAGAAATATGTGTGTGAATTTTTGTTATCTTTAAAGTGTATTTTTCAGATTTTCGTGCACATGAATCAAGTATATCCCAATAGAATGTATAGTTATCTTTCTTTAGCATCATCATCGCCTAAAGATACAGTTCTTGTACAAGAATCAAATGATCCAGTGTCAAGAGTGAACATCAGAAGACCAATTTCATTTTCACATGGAAACCCTGTTTGACTTCTCTACCACCAGAGGAAGAAAATGAAAACTTTTGGAGTGGTAAAAAAAATTATATTACATTAAAAAAAAATATGCGTACATCTGATATTTCTGGATTGCATTTTTTTAGATTTTAACGTAGATGAAGTGATTACATCCATGACGAATAATGTGTCTTCTTCCGATTCGCCGAAAAATAGAAACACTGTATAAGAACAAACTTGTGAAACTTTTTCACGACAAAAGACACGTACTGATAAACCACCTGATAAAACTCACAAAACCAATATATCGCCTTTGCAAGTATCACCTAAAAAAGTTGATCATTTTACAAGTGGTAAGCTACCTTTATTTTACATTCTCAAACATGTATGTACATCTGTTATCTCAGGATTTCTTTTTTCAGCTTTACACAAAACCGCTTTACTGTCTTCAGCAACGCCCACAGATAAAACTGTAAAAACATGTCCTGCAAATCCTAAAACGCTAGCATTCACTACTTCTCAGACATCAACAAATTCATTAAATGAACTAACAATGAAAAACGATTCCAGTACAATAATTCCAGTACAACATTCCTGCAGGTTTAGGCAGTGGTAAAAAAGAAAAAGTGAAGTCAAATACAGCACGAGGCCAAAGAAAAAAAGAAAAAGAGACAAGAAAGAGAAAAAAACTTCTCATAAACCCAAAAATGATTCTAAAAAAAAAAAACAAGAAAAAACGAAAAAATCGTGGAAGGGATAGTGATTCAGAATACGATTCTGATAATTTTAAAAGCAACAATAAAATGAAAGACATGGAATTTTGGAAAAAGGAAACAGAAGACGAAACTGTAAGTTGGTATAAAAGTTTGACTGGACTGAACCACCATACATTGTTTAAAAAAATTAAAAATTATTTCAAAAAAGAATTAAATTATTAAATATATCCTATAAAAAACATGAAACAACTCTAATATGAGCAATATACCAGGTACAAATAGTATTCGGAGTCCAAAATTCCTAATTTTCATTTCTTCACTCACCGCTGACTTTCCTCAGTTGTGGTCATCGAAGAACACTTTTAAATTTCTGCATATATTTTAATACATATAATTCTGCTATAAATGTGATAATTCAAAAATTAATTGAGCGTAAAAAAAGTTCTCTATAATTTAATACAACATTTTGTTTAAACATCTGAACAATCTATATAATTATTGTAATAATGATTGTAATCAATTTTTTGAAAATTTAAGGTGGTTTAGTCCCCTTAAATATTATTTTATAAACAGTAATATTTTATTGTATTGGATTATAATTGAATTTTTTTAATTTTCAGATGTAGATGATACACTTACGATTTGGAGTGTCGATCGCAGCGTCGGCATGGAAAATTATAAGAGCTCAAAGAACGCCTACGCAATTTCCTAAGAAACTGGCGAAGGCTATATGGGGCATACATGATCTCGCAAACAGGGCAATCAAAGTGTAAAGCCCCACTACGTAACAGATCTCCCAAGAAGGCATTAACGCCGGTTAAAAAAGCTGTTTTAAGAAGTAACAATCTTTACATTATCTATTTGTACTTTTTATTTTTATTATTATTTTAATCAAGCATTATTTTATTATTTCAGTTATATTTCTCGTTCGTAAACTAGAAAATATCACAAGCCGAGGATCGTAATCGTTACAAAAACAAATGGAAATTGGACTTGGCAGTATACATCAATTATTTGATGTCTAAATCTCGTAAGGACTACAGTTCAAGCGATTCGAACACAAATTCAGAATCAGAATCGAACAATAGTTCAAGCTCGGGGTCTTCAGCTTCTTTAGAAAATAAAAACGATGGATCATCTTCTGACAAAACATAGTTCAAGAAATCGTTACTAGTCTATTATACTACTTAAGTATGTTCGTTTATTATTTTTCTCAATTAAGTACTTTAGTTACAATTACTTAATACTTTTTGTATATACCTACTAAAAGATTGTATGAAAGTTTCATAAATAAAATAATATTTTTACTAGAGCATAATTTTATATTTTTATTTTATTTTAGCACCAACCAATGCTGATTATATGACTCTCATATAATTTTATTATATGATTTTGTTATGTGATGAATTGAAACACCAAAAACATATAATAAAATCATATGTTTTTAACACATGATAAAAACACATATTAAAATCATGTATATATTTTCAACCGGGTGAGTCTCGAGTCGTCGAAACGAGAGCACGTATTCGCGAGTGTACAAACGTTGTGTTTTAACAAGGAGGAGATCGCATTGCGTAGCACCTCTGGGCGCGTATCGAGAGGGTTGCGCGCGGGATTCTCGCGGAGTGTGGTCTGTGTAAATCACATTTATTCATGTTAAATATCACATAAATTATCACAATAAACCTTACGAACTTTACTCTGTACATGTAAGGTTTGGTCATAGACCTATCTGTATTGCACCTTTAGTATTATAATACTGAACAATTTATTAATAGGCCAAGTCAGACTACATTAAAAAAAAACATAGCACCAGAGAGTTCAGAATCATCATGATTCGATGGCCAGTAGATGTCGCCGCAGTGCCTCCTTGAAGGAGGCGAGGGATGGTAGGTTTCGCAGGGCAGAAGGGAGAGAGTTCCAGAACCTAGCACCCTGGACCTGGAGACAGAGAGAGATAGATAGATAGATAGATAGGTCTTTATTTGCTAAAGCAAAAAAAAATAATACAGTAGAGATCACAAGGACTGTGTCGCATACAGTCTCACATATGTATAAAAATTATTGTCACATAAAATCACATAAAATCACATTTCGTCCTATTTAATTATCACAATAAACTTTTCCAATATTACTTTGTACGCTTAAGGTTTGGTCAAAGACCTATCTGTATTGCACGTTTGAAATCTAAAAAATAAGTAATACTGGAAGAATCTTGTACGGCCTAGAGCCGAGTCTGACTAGATTAAAAACTAGATTAATATGAAAGATGCAGCGCCAGAGGGCTCAGAGTCGTCACGATTCTATGGCCAGCAGGTGCCGTCGCAGTGCCCCCTTGAAGGAGGCGAGAGATGGCCCTAGCCCCGGTTTCAGTACTCACGGTAGGGATGCTCAGTTCCGGGGGAACTTCCCTACTGGAGGGTCTCGGCTTGTGTTTATTGAATAATGAGGCCAGATACGAAGGCTCACCGATCCGGGTTACTCTGTATAGTAGAATGACCTCAAAGTAGAGCCTTCTGGAATCGGTACAAAGCCATTCTAGACGCCTCCGGTAAGGACTGATATGGTCATCCCTCCTAATCCCGAAGATGAATCTCACACACGAATTGCTCAGTCTCTGTATCCGTATTCGTTGTTCGTTAGACGCGTCCAGGATAGTCACAGCACAGTAGTCGATGTGCGGTTGTATAAGTGTCTCAACTAGCCTTCTGCGGAGAGTCTCAGTGGTGCAGCCCCTTATAAACCGCAGGCTATACAGGGCTTTATTTACTTTTTTCGTGATAGCATCTACCTGCGGTTTCCAAGTAAGTTTGCTATCCAGTACAACACCGAGACTCACGACCGTCTCACTGAATGGGACGATCACTCCGTCCGGCAACGGAACCCCAGGCAAGAGAGAGAGAGAGAGAGAGAGAGAGAGAGACGCGAGCTTGTGGAGAGTGTGCGTGTGTCGTAGGAAAGACGTGTGTGTATGTGTGAGAGAAGAAATTGCGCGAGAAAAGTCGTAGAAGAAGACTCAAGTCAAATCTGGAGAAAAGCCGCGGAGAGTCGGAGGAAACACGAGAGTCGCTCAGAACCGATTCTGAGAAGTCGGGGCCGTTTTGTGTTACTGGCGCGCTTGAGAGGGGAAGGAGAGCAGGCGAGCGAACGGCTCAGGGCGTCGTGGCCGAGACAAGCGCGGCAGCATAGCGCGCTGCCTTATCGACTTCGTCGGGACAAGTCGAGCCGAGCGAGCAAGAGAGAGTTTCGAGCGTGTGTTAGGCGAAAGAGATAGAGCGAACGTGAAGAGTCGGGAGAGGCGCCTTGTCGCGCTGAGAGCGGGATTTTGTAAGTTGGAGAGAAAGAGTGAATAAAGTGAGAGTTTAAGCGAATTTGAGTGTAATTTTTCCAATCACCCTGAATATCCCGATTTAGGGAGATCTGACGGCATCTCCTCCGAGATCGCAAGAGGCGGCGGAGCTAGAGGGAGAAAAAAATAGTTTCGCGGGTTTTTCCACGTCACAATTCTTTGCCCAGTCTCCCGTTACTAATCTGATTGAGTCTGTCAGTAGCTTCTTTGGATGTTGCAAGACACTGCACAGTCTGGCTATATCTGATAACGCGCTTCAACTTTTGCAATATAGCTTCCAACACTTCACCCCGGCCTCTTCGATCTTCTTGTATTTCTTTTGCTCTGCTCCGTATGCCGGTTTGTCCTTGTGTAGCTGCTAATAGAGCAGTATCGCGCTCGAAGTTGCGCCGTTAACTAAATTTAATAAACTAATAAAAAAACTAAAAACAAACAAATATATATTTGGATAAAACAAAATGTTTAAATTTCTAAAGGGAAAACTCAAAATAAAAACTAAATAGATCTTAAATAGAAAAATAGAAAAAAATTATTATTCACGAGAAAAATTATAATTGAAGCTTTCGGCTCCATATCTCATTCGAGACTGACCCTGCAGAGCACTCGAGGCGACGATTGCCCTCGCCAAACCCCCGAAAACGATCTCCCTTCCCCAGGCCCTTGTTTGCCTCGTCCGCTGGTCTGGATCACCAGATGCCGATGCATCTGATATCCATAAGTTTTTCCTCCGCGAAAAGCTATAAAAGTTCGGACCCGACGCTAAAAAAAACACGGTGACGCTCGCTCTCATAAAACAATAAATCCGGTCCCAACGCCGCGCTCGACGTTGAGCCGAAACATATTACGCGCACGCTCTCGCAGGCCCGAAAACTGACCCCGCGCCGAACCCGGCGCCGAGCCATAAAAGCTCCTCGACGCGAACAAGGACCCTTTCTTTTCGATCACGCACGTGCTCTGCAGTCGAAGCCGTCTTCACATATTATCCATGCCCTGTTCCCGCATTCACTCGGGCTTTTCACCCGCGACGCAGGGAAAACCTCTTTAGAGGAAAACCTACGCCAGGAACAGAGCGCACAAGAAAAAAAAATATCTTACTTTAAACACGCGCACAACTCGTTGTTGACCCATAAATCTAAAATTAAAGCTTCCATCCGCACGCCTGCTCGACCGAAGCGCAGAATAATGACTCCATGCTTTCCCTTCATGGCAGTCGATCCGGACAATATGCTCCCAACAAGCTACGTTTGTCTAAGCTTAATCGCGTCCGCGCAGGAAAATCTCGGCTTTTCCTCGCTCCGCTGTCTCTCCAATTACCGGGTGTATCCACCCAAGGGAGAGAAGAAGAAATACTCAGTACTCAAGTGGCCACATATACCACGGTTGATCTTTTCTTGTTAGCCGAGTTAATGGCTCGGCCAAGGCTGCATAGCCCTCTAGTAATTGTCTATACCACGAGGCCATACCGTGGAAACGCCTCAGTTGTTTTAGATTCTTGCCTATGGAAAATTCACTATCAGAGCGATCTTCTCTGGATCTGGCCTGAAGCCGTCTCTGTTTACAAGGACGCCGAGGTATTTCAGCTCTTCTTTGCAGAACACGCTCTTCTCACTGTTGACAATCAGCCCTACTTCCTTGATTCTTTTTAACACGCGTTCGAGAACTTTAACGTGATCCTATATCTAAATAAGAAAAGGCGTGCGGCTGCAGTTCTAGCGTAATTATTTTATCCATCAGCCTTTGAATTGTGGCTCCAGCTTCTGATATGCCGAAAGGTAGGCGATTGAACTGGAAAAGCCCCATCCCAGGAACCGTGAAAGCTATATATTGCTTGCTCTCCACGCTCAGCAGTATCTGGTAGTACGCGCTACACAAATCAATCGTCGAAATGTAGCGCGCTTGCTGCAAATTTTTTAGTATCGCATTCATCTGTGGCAATAGGTAAGCGTCGTTTCGTGTGATCGTATTGACTTTCCTTAAGTAGACGCAAAAGCGATATTTTCCATTCGCTTTTCTCGTCATCACCACGTGGCTCGCAAAAGCACAATTCGATGGCTCGATTATACCTGCCACGAGCATTGCTCTCACCGTGCATTTCCTTCTCTATTTATCTAGAGACCAGGAAAAATTTCTGCTTTATTGGCCTTGTAGTTTGCACCTCGATGTGGTGTTCTATCCACGTCGTGCACCCTATCTCTCCTGTCTCCGGGACAATAATTTTGTCCAGGAGCGCTCGCAGCGCTTCTCTCTGCTGCACTTCTACGTCCTCTAGCCTCATGGAGGCTAGAGTTAGCGCGAATCCTTCCATCGCCGCTAACTCGACGTTGACATATTCTTTATTCTCCTTGAAGTACATCTTGGATGTTGTAGGATCTAATACTGCCTTGAATGTTAGCATAAAGTTGACACCGACAATGCAGTCCGTCGGAAGGTCCGGTATTATCGCAACGCGGACTTTCTACTTGACATTGCCGGGGCATTGAAGGGCAGCCAGACGTAGCCTACGATCTTCGTGTAGCTACCGTCTGCTTGTTTGGCGCCACAACCGTGGCTAGGCATAAGTTGCCGTCCCAGTGCGCTCGCTAGCTGCAGTCCGATCAGGCCCATGCATACGCGAGATGCGCCGTTGTCGTATAAGGCGCGGAATTGAAAACTTCCGAACCTTGCATCTATCCACCAGCGTTTCTCCTGGGGATCGTCTTCGTCGATTGAGAGGTTGTCTTCCTCTTCCGCTTGACTCTCTAGAATCGAGTCCATTACGTCGACCGTCTCTCGCTCGCTTCTACCAGGCTCTTTATGTACCTGCGTACACTGGCCTGCCTCATCCTCCTCGTCAGCTGTTGCGGCCGACAGTGATGAGAGCGCGGTGGGCTTTTGATTCTTCTGATTTTTTTTCTCTGCGCACACTTTAGCAACACTTATTGCTCGCTAGAGTCGAGCGCGTGCGTGTATGTGTTTCGCAATGCCTAACTATGCGTTATTCTCGCATACGCTGTTGTGTCTCCAGTCGGTGCGACAAGTTGCAGGAGGTGAGAAAAAAAAGAAAACAAAAAGATGATACAAATCCCGCTTAACCTGTCGCTCACTAAATTTATAACCGGAAAAAAAAATTGACGTTATGGTTGTCGATCTTGCGTCAAGCCACTCGATAATCCGACCGGTGACACTACCACTCCTGTTACTATTTTACAGGAATTCTTACAATTTTTTTCCTATGCTGAAAACACGAAAATGCCTAACTAACACGTATAAAGGTACATCGAGACTCAAGGCCACAAAAGTATCAAGTGGCTAAGAATCTCGCTAACCTAAACAACTTCCCCGCCAACGGCTAGAGGCGCATGTGCGGAGCTACGTTGCAGTTTCGGCTCGCAACTAGTTGCAAGGCCCCGTAAGGTCTAATGAGTTCAACAAGCGTCGACACTGTAACACGGCTAAGGGGAAGTAAGCTGGCGGCAGCGTGGGAGTTCCTGAACCTCTTCCGAGCGCTCTTGAACCACGCTATTCTCTCACTCTGTGATTGGGCATAGAAGCCAGCGGACCGATAGACTTCGAAGTTTTGAGCAGATTTTTACTCAGAGATTTAGATTCGCTTTTAGTCAGATTCAATACCGTTCATCTCCAAGACTCGATTTAAGAGAATTTCTCGCACCTGTATAAAGTTTCTTTAAAGGTATATATACAATCAAATGGACGATAGTTTCTTTTGTCACGTTGAATTTTTCCAAAACACCAATTAAAAATTCCCAAAGTAAAAGGGAGGAAAAGGATAGAACAACGACAAGCAAGCCAACTAGGAACTTCTTCGGCTAAAAAATCCGAAGTAAACTTTTTCATTATTGATTTGGACTACCCTTAAAAGAAAAAGAAGACATTTGCGGACAGGGACACGAATCCTGACCGGATTTCACTTTGAACATCTGTAGAGTGTATCGGATAGGCAGACATAAAAGGAGAAACTCTACAAGTTTCCACCTAACAACTTAGTATGGTTATCTTACATTTTTCTGGCATATTATTCAAATAGTTAATTTTAAATTTTAGTGTCATAAATACTTGAGTCCTATAATCAATATTTGCTTTTCAATTTTGTAGATCTTTGTGACCTATTAAACAGTTATATGTAGAATGCCAAGGGGCAATTAAAAATGTAATTGGTGTATCGTCACCTAACTCTTGTAAAATTGGAAAAGTGAGTGCATTTAGTGTCAGCCAGGATGACATTAAAGTTTAAAAAGAAATTTGTGAGAAAACGCTGTTTATTAATAAAGTGGCTTTATTATAATACACACTTTGCAAAGAGACACGAGTCTCGTGACTAAATAAACGTGAAGGCAGCCGCATTAAGCTCGATGCAAAGTAAGCGACGCCACGTAAAGCGAGAGAGCGCGCGCAACAATTAGAAGGAAAATCCACGCGACTCGAAATAAACGCGCGTGCACTAACCAAAAGATGAATTCGCATAAGCACCGCGAACGCACTCGCTCGACATACACATACACGGCACAAGGCTTCATAAGGCCGACCTCGTGACGTAGCGGGCATTTCGACTCGAGCTTTCGATCCGGGCAGTACTGTGAACACACCATACTGCAAGGAAAGCCAGAGCTAGACCACCGCCGACGAAACCGTCTTGTGTGTACACGTGACGACTAGTTGACAATACCCTAGCTAATTCTCCGGATTGTCGTCGTAAGCACACAAAATAATTAAGAAAATCCGAACGACAAGTATCGTCCTCCTAAGCACACCGGCACGATACCCAGAGTCGCAGAAACCCGTAGCCAACATCCTGACATATCACTGCATTCTCTGTAACTGTGCGCACACACGATTGAGGAAGTAGCGGTACGCTCACGTCCAGGCGAATTTAAAGTTAATCTCTTACCTTAACCTTCAGTATGTAATTAAATAACATACTGGAATTATGTGAAAAAGATTCATAAAGCTGTGAACTGCTCACTTTCTTTCGCATTTTAATATATTGAAAACAAGTAGGGTTAGTTATTATAAGCAAATCATTCGATACCCTTACCACAAGAATGTAGCGTATAGTAAAATACGCTCTCGATAGCACAAAGTATAACACTATACTTGGCATCGGGATACTATCAAATTATCATTTAACATATCCTAAATACGAAACCGATAGTAATTGACTCATTTAATAATTAATGAAATAGATAAGAACAAGGAACGACAACGTAAGGCAAAGTAAGAATAAAAATAAAATTAAATTCGAATGTTGACAAGTAAAAACAGTTATGAAATCGATAATAATATAGACTCACGAAAGATAATAATGATAAATTAGAACAAAAACATAATAACGTAACGACACACCGATACGCATACAAACATTGCGGTTCTACAGCAGAGGCAAGACACCAAGCAAAGCATACCGATATGCACGCACACATCACGACTCTACGGCAGGAGACTAAGCAGAACACACCGATACTAATACCAAACCACTACAAAATATAACGAATACAGCACAGCACAAGTAAAGAGAAGAATATGAAGCCTACTGTACATCATGTATCGCGCATACCAGAAAGCGATGCACGTGCATTGAAAGGGAAACCTACGGAGCGCGCAGCGCTATCGACAAGTGACACATAATTCACGAGCTCTGGATGCTTAAGGATCCGCCAAAGAGGACACCGTGTGAGTCGGTTCAAAATACATCGAGGAGCTTCTATAAGCCTGCAGATAAGAAAAAGTGAATCAGCGGCGAGTTGACAGGAGAGGAGCACAAGGGGACTCGATATACTAGAGGAGAGGACTTTTACTCTGGTTTTCTGATTGGCCCTCCCGGCACATGCATTAAACGCTCCAAATAAGGCAAGAAGCTGCATCTAGGCCTATTAATTGACCAAACACCCACCCTGCCAAAGAGACGAAAATCGGAGATCACCTCTGCTACGAGAGCATAAAAGAGCCTAGCAACGCGAGCATAAAAGGTCCTCACGTCTTCAGTCTGCTTTAAAAATCGAAGTTGTTGCGAATGCGCTGGAGCAGCTGGGACCTGGACAAATGATTCAACGGCAACTTAGGAGAATCATCCTCCGGAAGCAAGACCGAGACTCCTTCATTGAGAAAATGAGAGGGAGTGAGCGCCCGTAGATCGTTGACGTCAGCATTCAGAGCACCTAGAGGACGAGAATTTAGACAGTCTTCGATTTCAACTAGAACAGTAGAAAACTCCTCGAAGGTGAGAACGTGTTCGCCAACAACTCTCTTTAAGTGGTGCTTCACCGACTTGACGCCTGCTTCCCACAAACCACCGTAATGAGGTGCACTAGGGGGAATAAACGTCCAGTCGGTTCCATCATTTGCCAGGACGGCGCCGACCTTCTTGTAGAAGTCTGGAACATTCTCCTTAGCTCCTTATCTGCTCCTTGGAAGTTAGTGCCGTTATCGCTGTAGAGTTTTTGACAAATGCCTCGACGTCCCACAAACCTACGATACGCACAAATGAACGACGCTGAAGTCAGGTCACCAACAAGCTCCAGATGGATAGCACGAGTAGCGAAGCAGACAAACAACGCGATGTAGCCCTTGAAGGAACCAATTCCACGAACCTTGGACATCCGAATTTGGAAGGGACCTACTTAATCGAGACCGGAATGAGAAAAAGCCCTACTACTTGTCACTCTATC
>QLSS01001021.1:0-18013 GCA_024372645.1 Trichomalopsis sarcophagae | reverse complement strand
TCTTGTACTATCTCTTCTAGATCCTTTCCTATTTTATTCATGCCCACGTTATTGTAACATGTTATCAGATTCATTTTCTCGTTGCCTCCTATATTAATGTTTTGCAGACTTATCCCATAATTCCATTTTTTTATTTCCACCATTTTTGCTAGTTCCTATTTTATTCCTACCAATATCCCCCCCCCTTTGCCCTCCCTCTATTCCTTTCTTTTTTCGCTGCTTTGGCTTCCCATTTATAACTCTGGTCTAGAGTTTTTAGTAGTCCCCCTTCCCTTTCTTTTTCTAGCCTCGTTCTAGGTTTCTTGTAACATTATTATGTCTTGCTTTCCTAATAAGTCCCACGCTTCCCAAATTTTACTTGTTCCCGCTATGTTCCATGTTATTATTTTGACCGTCCTCTTTTCCTTTTCCTTCCTTTCCCGTTCCCTTCCGAAAAAGTACTTGCTCATTTTCTAATTGCCCTTTTCGTTCGTTCCAAAAATACCATTTTCCCTCTACTTTAATTTTCATATATCCTATTCTAACCTCCAGCCCTCTTTTTCTTTCACTTTCCTCAATTTTTTCAAACCACTTCTGTATCTCCTGTTCTCTAGGTGTAAGATCGTCCTCTATCCAAATGTTTAATCCCTTTAGCATCTGTTTCCTTTTCATTAGTTCTACTTTGTTTTTAAACTCTATTTCTAACAGTATCCCTCCCCCTATTGCTCTTATTCTACTTATGTAAATATCCATTCCCATTTTTGTTTTAATTATTTCTTTTACTTCCTTTTCTACATTACCCGTTGATCTAATTCCTCTTATAAAGACGTTGTTCTTTCTACTTTTTCTTTCTCTAATTTCCCATTCTACTTCCTGTTCTTCTAACGCTTCAGGTATCTCCTCTAAATATTCCCTGTTTTCTCTATCTATTTCCTGCGTCTCTCTGCCTGTTGTCCTTCCCTGAGATCCCTTCTCCCTACTATCGTTTTCCTGACACTCATCCTCCTCGTAGTCCTCTGTGTACTGTGCTTCTACATTCCTTTCCTCTATCTCCTGTCTCTTTCTCTCATCTACTTCCCCTGTTACCCCTCTCCTATCTGTCTCTCCTAGCATTATTAACTGCATTTTTGCCTTTAGCTCTTCTAGCTCTGCTTCCAATTTTCGTACTTTCCTTTCTGCTTCCTCCCTCCTCACCGTTATTTTGTTTTCTAGATTCGTGTTCCTAGCTACAACCTCTCTCGTTTCTTTCTCGAGTTTCTGCATCTTTTCTTTCCATTCTTTATTGAGTTCATCCCTTTCTTTTTTCATTTTAACTATTTCCTTTCCTAGCTCCCTGTTCTTTTTCTCTTCCGTATTCAATCGTTCTACTACCCCTTTCAATTTATTTCCAATTTTTTCGGTTCCTAACTTTACATTATCTATCTTACATTCTAAGTCATTAGCTAACCTTATTTCTAACGTTGAATCTTCTTTCTTGTCCTGGTGTGTTGCTTCCCTGGCGCCCTCTGTTGGCTCCACCTCCAAGCTTCCTTCCTTCTCTCCGTCCGTTGGTCTGTTGTCCTCCCCTCAGGGATGGCGACCGGAAGTGCAGGAAACGCACCAATCGGCTCACTTCAGACCGCGCGGAGTAGAAAGTACATTTCTATAGTCCATAGCGCGAGAGCTGCTCTTCTGCAGTATGTTCTGCTATGCGCACGTAAACAGCTGTGCAGACAGCAGTAACGTTTAAGTGATCGATTGAGGATTAGAACAAATATTACCATTTAGAGCATATTTAGTAACATCTTGGTCCAGTTTATGAACTCGTTCCTTCTCGAGATTTTCCATATTGCGTACGTGCAATGAATTTTGACTGGAAAATGCATGAGCATCACCTGAAATATTTTGCATGAATCGATAACGAAATAAATATTTATTAAATAATTTTTTTCACTGAAATTTTTCTTCATTTTTATTTTATTTTATTCGTGCAAATTAAAGTTGTCCATTTCATCGTTGGGTACAAGTGTTAAATTATAGTCACTATTACTTTCCTTGTTTAACAACATGAATCCCGATGTACCGACTTTAATAGAATCCATTACATCGAGTATGCTTTTAATTTTGTTTTGTACTATCTCATACTCCGTTAACTAACAAGTAAGATATAGGCTTTGGTTGTGGGCTTGTCAAAGGTGCAGTCGGCTTTACATTGCAGTTAGCCATCTAATATTTATTAAAGAAAAAAGAACTATTTGTAAATATACATTATCGTTATAATGTCAATGAAAATTACCTTTTCAGTAACTTGAGTAGATTCAACTGGAGTCTCAACTTTCTTTGTAGGTTGTGCTTGAACAACGATTATACCGTCCGCCAAAACATTCAATACCTTCACCGATAGTGTGTCATCGACATTCAAACCTTTACAACTAGAATCTGTACCTTCTGCAAGACGAATTTGCCGAGAAAGCGTTGGTCTTTCAGCAAAACCATTGATTGGACAGACTTCATTTACTTTAAGTTCGTCAAATGTACCCCAGTCATGATAGAAAATCTACAAACGTATATAAGATTATTTTAGAAACAGTCATTATTTTACGCAATATAATAACAAAATCTAAAATATTACCTTTGAAATCGTTGAGAATATGGATGATCTGCAGCTCGTTGCCCATTTCCTCAATCGATCACCTAAACGTTACTGCTGTCTGCACAGTTGTTTACGTGAGAGTAGCAGAACATACTGCAGAAGAGCAGCTCTCGCGCTATGGACTATAGAAATGTACTTTCTACTCCGCGCGGTCTGAAGTGAGCCGATTGGTGCGTTTTCTGCACTTCCGGTCGCCATCCCTGCCTCCCCTTTCTCGCCTTGCTGTGTCGGTAAGTACGGGTTCTTCTCTTTGTCCTTGTCCTCTGCCGTTCCTTTTGCCGCTTCCCCAGGTGCTGCTTCTTTGTCCTCTTGCTGGTTCTCCTTTTCCGGATCTTCTACTTTCCCGTTGCTTTTCCTGTCCCCTGCCTCTCTTGCTTCTTTGTTCTCGCCCTTTAGCTGTTCGTCCCCTCGCGTTTTTACTGGAAATCACTGCACTCTACCTCTTCCGAAGATCACCTCGAACCCGCAGTTCCCTTTCTCGAGGAAGTTCCTCATTTGGTCTGTCTGCGAGCCTGTTTTCTCCTCTTTTCTCGGCCTTCCTCTCCTTCTGGTGCCGCTCTCCGCTGTTGCTCTATTTGCGGCGTCGGCCATCTTCCCGCCGCTAACCTCACACTTTCTTTTCGATTTTCTTTTCGCCTTTCTCTTCTTCTATTTTTCCTCCCCCTTCGCACCTTTTATTCTCTCTCCTTCCTCCTTCTCTTAGCTTCACATTTCTATACTTTTTTTTGTTTCTCACTTTCCTTTTTCCTCGGAAAACTCTTTATTAAAGCCGGAGCCCTTTTTCGCGCGTACGCTCTCTACCAAGCTCCGACCTAACCTCCAATAAGGATTTTTATAAATAAAGCATAGAAATATTATGAATACTGGATTTATATTTGTACTATCACCAAATCCTAAAATCCTATTCCTTCATCAGTAGCATCAAAAACTGATGAAGTCTTTGTATATGCCCTGCCTAAATATTATTAGAAGTTTCATAAGCCCTCAAGGATGGCTAGATGCTCATTGCTCAGAGACTCAGCCAGCGTTTAGATGTCAGCTCCTGAACAAATCAGCCATATTGAAATTTCAACCATTCATGTTTGATAAAGCAAGTTGGGTCGGTAATGGAGGCGCCACCGTCGGCAACACTAGTTTATCTCAACCTTTAATCCTGCAAATCCTATTCCAAATTATCCATAGTATCCCAGGTCGATAAAGTAAATTACCGATGCTCACTCTGAGCTATAGAAGGGGGTCGGTAACGGGGGCGCCACCGTCAACAACACTGGTTTATTGGGGGCGCCAGCGCTGGCAACACGGTCGATATACAATACTCTGTCGGTAAAAATAGGGACCTACTAATATGAGTTACCATGCATCGGTATTTGGTGGCCCAGAACCCGCTTGGCCAAGTAGCCGCGCAGCCCCTACTACTCCATGCACTGCGAGTTTCCGTACTCGGTACAACGGAGAAAGTCGAGCAATTGCCAGAATTATTGTAAGCAAACATGTATACAATAAGTTGTAGTTGTACAATAATTTGTACATATACAAGCTATAATAATCGACGTTAGCCACGCATTTGCTATAAAATTCTCTTGGCGCGTGATTTAAATATGAACGGATGCTTTAAATGAGTACTCTTGAATTATAAAATTTTTAACAGTACGTTTACATAACTTGTACATAATTTGTTGTTCTAAAATAAAAAATGCAAGAGTAAAATGACTGCAAAGCTGACTGCTGTAAACCTCACTCGCCTTCCTCTGCTTTGCCGAGTACGGGAACTCGTAGGTTTAAGAATTTATGTTTTTGATTTTATCCTCGCTTTATTCGCTTTCCTTCGATGTGGCGAGGTTTTGTTGAAATAAATTATTACCCTCGGGAAGCGTGGTGTAGTTGGGTTTAAGCGCTTTGGGTTTTGGATTATTACTTGCTACACTCGCCTTCCTCCGATGCACCGAGGTGTTGTTTAAAAGAATTATTACCTGTGGGCAGCATGGGGTAGCAGGGTTTAAGCGCTTTGGTTTCAGATTTTATTACTTGCTTTGCTCGGCTTCCTTCGATGTGCCGAGGTGTTGTATCAATAAATTATTACTTTTGGGGGCATGGAGTTGCTGGGTTAAGCACTTTAGTTGTAGATTTTATCCTCGCTTCACTCGCCTTTCTCCGATGTGCCGAGAAGTTTTTTTAAATAAATTATTGAGCTCGGTGAGCACGGGGTAGTTCAGTTACCGACCCGGCCGACAGCGACCCCAAAAAACTTTTTATAGTACATGGTTCTCTCTTTAAACTCCAATTATGCCATAATTTGCATTAACGAAATTGTTTAAACAAATTAATTTACAAATCTGAGGTTAGATTCGTAAACAGCAACCGCAAAAACCCCTTATAGTACATAGTTTCTCTCAAAACTCTAATTATGTAGTAATTTACATAAACAAAGTTGTTTAAACGAATTAAATTGCAAATCTTATAGCAGATTTGTAATCAGCGACCCCAAAACACCCTTAGAGTACATAAGTTTCTTTCAAAACTCAAATTATGCAGTAATTTGTATAAACAATTTGTTTAAACAAATTATTTTGTAAATCTGATATCTTATAATTCATAGGTTGATGCGTAATTAAAATATTTTTCAATTCCAGACATAGTGTAAATGGGGCTTAATCGTTTTATTACATTAATATTGTTGTTTAGACGTTTAGATTATTCTAATTATGTCTATAGAACTCATATAGTTTATTATTCTACCGTTTTCAACCGCCTGTAATACTGAAATTGAAATTTTTTACGATTTCAATAATGCGATTTGGATCAAAGTAGGCAAAATATTCAATGAATGTTTATAACTGTTATTAAAGTTAAAATATCTTTTTATTTCATTAACTTTTATTCTCCAATGCCTAATTAGTTGCCCGATATTCACAATTTAATATCAGCAATTTTTTTTTTCGATTTTTAAACTATACTCTGCCTTGTTTATTATACCTGTTTTATACGTCTATAAGTATAGTATACTTATGCAAGGTGGATTAACAGCCCTGCTCTTAGCACTAAATCTACTTCCCCAAGACTTAAATATAAAACGCAAATACTAATATATCCCATAAACTTAAATCTACCTATCCCATGCACATTTAATCCAGTTATTTACGTGTGGGCTATGCATTGAGCGTTCCCACACGGCCCCCCATGGGGCGCGGGGACGAGATACGCTCGGCCAACGCGACCAAAGAATGCACGCGTTTACATTCGATGGCCTACAGATCTCTGGTGACATAAAGTGGGAAAGTCATCCTGTCGCTCGGATGGGCGGCGGGATCCATCCAATCCTTCATGACTCTGCAGGTCCCTACCCGAGTTGTGCACTTGCAACTCACACATCGAGAGGTAAACTCTCTGCCCAGCATGCGGGCAACCACTGCCACCACGAGTCCTTTACCCTGCCGGGACAGGACGCCTGTCCTGCGGCTTCTCGACCCCGTGGTACTGATTTTATCCTCCCCAGTAGAGAGTTCACAAACGTTTCCGCCGGAGCGTACTAAGCATGCTACCACGTTCTAAACAACCCACTCGTTGCATTGGCCAACCATACAGTACGCCGGAGCGTTCCCAGGGCTAGAGTCTTAAGCAGCTAGTTAGAGCCCTACTAGCTTACAAGGGCCTGGGTGTACTAGTTTTGATCTTCACCACCCGTGTGGTGGTCCTTCGAACATTAGACTAGTTACAGTTCGGGACATTACTGAGCCTTCCCCCTTCCTTTCGTGGGGGGTGCACCGAGGCTATCGAAATCTCAGGGTTCTCTCTCGTCTCTATTTTAAAAGAACAATGTACAGCGAAGTAAAAACATTGGCTCAAACGTAAGCACATGCGCAGCTCCATCCTGATCTGTATGTCCCTATCTCGTGTTTCGTGTGTCGTATACCGCTCGACACGCTTAGACAATGAGGGGTATATCACACGCTAAAAGGAATGGCGAGGAATAGCAGCTGATAGCCAATCAGAAGTAAGCGCAGGAAAACTGTAGAGATTAGATTAGATTGGATTAGATTAGATTTATTTGCGTACATTGTATTGTACAATAGTAAGAATTAGCATTATGTAGTTAAAGTAAGAATAGTAAGTATAAATTAGAAGTAAAGTAAGTTGAGGCGTGTGTAGAGTAAGTGTAGTGTAAAAGTGTACTGATAGTGAAGATGATTAGTATGAGAGTGAGTAAGTGTGTGCGTGTACATGAATGTCGATGAGTTATGTGTTTTCAAGTTTAAAATAGTAGTCTTTAGCAAGCCTTCTGAAAGTGAGAGTAGATGAGGTGTTTCTGATGTGAGATGGCAGGCTATTCCATAAGTATGAGGCGCTGATATGAAACGAGTTCCTCAGCGTCTCAGTCGCGAAGGCAGGTATCTCCAGTGGTGTCACCTCACCCCTCAGAGACCGGGGCGAGACGCGGAAGTCAAAAAAGGCCAGTACGTATGATGGTACGACCGTGTTGAACATTTTATGAAGGAAGCAGACTGTGAAATACTTCCTGCGTCCAGCAGTGGTTAGCCACTGCAGCTCCCGCCTGTAAGGGGAGATGCGCTCATCCCTCCTTACACCATAGATGTACCGGATTCCTGTATTCACGAGTCTCTGTAGTTTCAAGTCGAGTTCCTGCGTCAGGTCACAGTATGCAAGAGAACAGTAGTCGATTAGCGGAAACAGCAGTGCCTGCACGAGATGTTTACGCAATCTGAGGTTGGTACTCTTTCTAAAAAAGTAAAGCCTGTACATTAGCGAGTGAGCACGCTTACACACTTGTGTGACATGCTCCTTCCATGAGAGTTTAGAGTCAAGCACCAATCCCAGATTGCGCACGGAGGACTCAAAGCTGACCTGGGCACCCCCGATATTAATGAAAGTGTTAGCTGTAGAGGGAAGTAGATTTATGTAGTAGCGGGAGCCCAGGACGATTGCCTTGGTTTTAGTAACATTAAGTTTAAGTTTATTTTGCGCAGCCCAGCCCGTTATCCTCTCGGCATTAGCACTCATCTTGACTGATAAAGAATCGAGCTCCTCGAGGTGGCAATGGCTGTAGATCTGCAGGTCATCCGCGTAGATGAGATGGGAAACATCGGAGTCCAGGCAGAAACCGATGTCATTGATGTACAGAGCAAACAGCAGGGGACCTAAGACGGAGCCCTGTGGGACGCCGATGTTAAGACGTTGCAAGGAAGAACGCTCGCTACTGTCACCAACGACAGCCTGCTCTCTTCCAGTGAGATAGGAGGCAAACCAGCGGATAACCTGCTTAGAGAAGCCAAAAGTTGTTAGCTTCCTCAGGAGCCGGACGTGGCACACAGTGTCAAACGCCTTGCTAAAATCAAAGAGCAGAAGGAGTGTCACTTTCTTTTTGTTTATCCCGACCCTGACATCATCAGTTAGCTTAATTAGGCCAGACTGAGTGCTGTGGCCGGTGCGGAAGCCTGTCTGACAATTGTCTAGTAAGAGCCTTGATTCTAGGTATTGCGAGACCTGCTTGTGCACCAGCAACTCCAGGGCTTTGGAGAGAAAGCAGAGAAGTGAAATCGGGCGGTAGTCAGTCAGGGTTGTTGGTGAACTGACTTTGTTGAGTGCACGCACCAGTGACAATTTCCAGGCGGATGGGAAACGGGCCTCGCTCAGAGACAGGTTGAAGATGTGACATAATACAGGAGCGAGAACTGGCAGTGCTTTTAATATAACAACCTGGGGGATGCCGTCGCTTCCCCTCGCCTGGGTGTCGAAGTGCGACACTGCACTCAACACGTCCGATTCCGTTATAGGGATGAACTCGAAATGTTCCGGGAGGTCAAGACTTTCCAGGGTTAGAAGATAGTTCTCAACAGCAGGCGCTAGCGGATCATTGGAGATCGAGCTAAAATGCTTGTTGAGCTCATCTGTGCTAAAGCGAGGTGGTAATGGGGCCTTAGTGGCGGAAATTCCAAGTTTCTCCAGCTCTCTCCAGATCTCGGCGATATCAGTCAAGGTTGACAGGCGTGAATAGTAATAATCCAGCCTGGCTTCCTCGACCTGTTTATGAGTATAGTCCCTAGCTTGTCTGTATAAGCGGAGATCTGAATCAAGCCTGGAGTTCCTGAAACGCCTGTATAGTCTATCCCTCTCGGATACAAGGCCACGAAGAGCCGCGGAGAACCACGGGTGACGCTGTTTTTTAGGTGTTACAGTCCGTGATGGGGCGAGTTGATTGATGGCGTTAGTAAGGTTAGCGTTAAGTGTAGAGATGCATTCGTCCAGTGATGATAGGGTGAGAGATGACCACTCACATGCGCTAAGAAAGTCCCTTAGCTTCTCGGCGCAGATTCCTTTAAAGTTACGGTAGGAGTATGTGCTAGGTACGTGTCGTGGAATCTGTACGTCGAGAGTGGCCGTGATAAGGTCATGTCAAGAAAGCTGATCAGAGTTGAAATCTCCCATTATGACCTTCATTGAGTAATTGTGCATGTGGGTAGTTAGCTGGTCTATAAAGTTAGAGCCTTGAAAGAATGGAGCGTGAGGAGGACGATACACAACTCCCACGAAGATCGGAGAGATTCCCTTTGCCGATACCTCACAGAAAAGGTATTCAGGTTTACCTGGCCTGCCAAACCATTCACCGTCAGATGATGAGAAAACGCTAGCCGTCAGTGATATATGTATGTAGAGGGCCACACCTCCTCCGTTTCTGTTTCTGTCCCGTCTGTAAAGTACGTAGTCGTCCAGTGAAGGGATGGACGTTACCTTTTCGCTCAACCAGGTCTCAGTAACAGCTATTACGTGGAATGGAGAGCGAGTGGATAAAAAGAGCCTGATCATCTCAATGTGACCCGTAAGCGAGTTCGCATTGAAATGGCAGACTCGTAGACCCTCTGACAGAGACGCCTCAGAGCCGGGTGAAAACGTGGCAGATGAGCTTGATGGTGGGTGTGGTGAGATGATATGTTTGTGTTTGAGCCTCAGTGTAGAGCGATGTCGGCAGTGAGAGGGAGCCGGGCTAAAAAAGCATCCAGTTCAGCGTTGGTGTTGATGACGGTGGCCCGCTCCCTGTCGTCGTTGCAGCGCATGTAAAGCCTTCCTTCTCGGGTGAATGTGCGGCAGCCCTGCCTCCTCTTGGCCTCCAGCCTGGCCCTCGAGCGCAGTTTGTGGACGTCAGAGGGAAGCAGCTCGTTGATGTTTATGAGCCCTTGATGGTCAGGGCTCAGAGCTTTAGCTTCCTCCAGCAAGGTGGCGTCCAATTCGCTGGTGTGCAGCTTACGTTTCCGGGCCTTAGCAATCACTATGGAGCGTGCAAGCGCGCTTGAGGACAGGGTGACAGCTAGTGGTGGAAGTCTACCGTCACCCCTGGCGGAGTTGTTGGATGCATCAAGTCTCCCCATGGTCCTAACTGATGCTATATCCCTTCTGAGGACCGTGGGGTCAAGCGCGCTCACGACTGAGTAGGCGAGGGGGTGCAGCGAAGTTTCGCGGGAGTAGTGCAGGCCAGTGACGACGATCACGCTGTTGGATGACTGCTCTTGTCGCCTCCTGACCTCAGCCAATTCGCTGCGCAGACTACAGATCTCCGCAGCGCCCGGCATAGTACTGCTGCTGTCCTGCTGCGTTGTCAGGCTCCTCGACGAGAGGTCTTCTATTTGTGCCTGCAACTCGGTGATGGTGGACTCAGCATTTTGAATGCGAGTCTTGAGTGCAGGCAGCTCATCGAGGGCCTTGAGACGCTTCTCCAGCGGTCCAAGTCGCTGCTCAATTTTGGAGATCCTCTCTGACACGATGTTCTGCGTCTTGAGGGATTCCGTTTGAGCGTTGCGGATGTCGTCTAGAGCTCCGCGAATATCCATCAAATCCGCCTCAATGGACGGCGTAGGTGTCGTTGCGCCGGCCGGGCGGGTTGGTGACGGATTCCGCGAAGCGTTGGCTGATGGTGGTGCCGACCGCGTCTTCTTGCCTGTTTGGGAGTACCCTTGCCTGCTGCTGTTGTTGCAGTTACTCCCAAGACAGTTGTTGCAGCAGAGGATGATTTTGTCCTCGCTTTGCCTCCCCTGCCGTTGCTCTCCGCACAGGAAAGACAGGCTATTGTTTGCCTGTCGCTCATCACCATAGCCTTGACGTTGACAGTGTTCTGACACTTTACGTGGAAGTATAAACCACAGTGTTCACATCTCTTCGGGTCTTTATGCTGAATCGGTTGTTTGCAGCTGCTGCATTGTTGAAATGTCACTTCCACGTTCTTCTCACCGTTTGCACTCATTTCTCGTCGATAATTTATTGGCAGTCGGTGAGGCATTTGAGATATTTGTTAAGAGTGATAGATTATCGACGGAGTGAAAGAGTAGATGGTGTGACTCTTACGGCTAGATGGCGTGTTAGCGGAGAGAACGTGAAAGTGAAAGTACCGACCTCGAAAAAGTGTGAAGACGTCTTGAAGATTCTCCCACGAAGTAGCAGGTGTCGCCACGATGTAGATTTCGGAGAGAAGGAGACGCCGTGCAGGTGCGAAAACAAGCCAAGCCAAGCGGAGCAGATTTGTAGGTTAGGAGCAGTGTAGAAAGTTGGCAGATGAAATAATGAGTTAGAAGAATTGCAGCCTTCGGTGATTTATATATCAGCGTGAAGGTTGCAAAAAGAAGCGTGCAACTATCTACAACAGAAGAGGGCCCGAAGGCAAGAAGCAGCAGAATAATGATCAAAAGAATGGCAGATCAGCAGAGCTGTCAACTGTACTCACCAGAGAGAGAGAGAAGGAGAGTCAACGCGATGCTCGCAAAATTCTGAAAATAATTCGCCGATAGACGGCGTTGCGAACAGTACATTTCAGGATAGCCGCCATCTTATTAAAAATCGCGGCATTTTTAAACTCATTTGACAGAGTGACGGAGGCAGACAATCAAAATGACGTTCTCCAAACGACTTACTTCATCAACAATCTGAAAAAGTGTGTTGCTTTTAATTTGAAGTTCACCTGCAACCCTGAGTGTCACTTGTTCCAATTGTTCAATCAGTTTTTCTAATGGCAAACTTGGATACTGCAGAGATCCTTCGTCACATTGTGGTAAGACAACTTATGCATTCTGTACAATCAGTAAATTTCTGAATTTTATTCACAAAAAGTCCAGCAATATATGGTAATATATACTGATTTGTTACACCAGCATCGTAATCATGCGTTTGTAAATGTGAACATAATGAATTTTTAGGCAAGTCATTTTGCTCACAACGATCAAATTTGTTTCAGTTTCTATGTCGACATATAAACTTCGATTTATCAGTTAATTCATAACAGTATTCATTGAATTTGTAAATTATTAGATAATAAGTCATTTATTTATTGTAAAAGATATAGTTTCCGATATATAAAATAAGATTTAGTTCATTGCAAACGATCGTTTTTAAATCGTTCTGGCAAGTGACGTCACAATGAAGACAAATGTTTGAAGCGCCACCATGGGGCGAAATATGACTGAAAAAGTTTTCAGTATTTTCTGGCTTCAAACTCCTATCCCGTTGACTCTCCTCTACAGTCTTCCTGAGTAAGCGGTTAAACGGACTTGTTCCTTATTGAGGTGGTGGGGAGCGAACATGAAGGAATGAGTCCGTTTAAGGGGTATCACACGTAAAAAGGAATAGCGAGGAACAGCAGCAGACAGCCAATCAGAATGTTTAGTAGCGTCCCCAGGTCTGTGATGTCCAAAAAATACTTGGCAATAACAAACACCTGGGAAATTCAATTCAAATTAGTGTCGAGCTTGAGAACAAGGATTCTTGATTGACCTTTGTACTATCAAGATACGATAAAGGTTTAGAAAAAGGAATAAACTTTAAGAACAGAAAGAAAATATAGATAAGAAAAAGTTGTTTTTATGAGTTAAATTTTAAAACACCCTAATTTTTTGTTACAAAATCTAAAATCATTCTTTTAGAAAAACGCAAACATCTCGACATCGAAGAAAATACAAAAAAGTAATCTTAATTAGGTTCTTACCAATTCAGATCGCAGATACATAACTTTAAGATAATTTAAGAATATTTGAAAAGACGCGCGCGAAAAGCCACTTTATGCGGATTTCCGCTGATTAGGTATTTCTGTGTGGATAAAGGAAGGGAAGTCAGGGTATAAAAAATAAGACTCGTTTGAGCGAAAAATGAGGATGTTTAATCGCTCAACTTGAGAGGGGAAAGCCTCGCGGCATAAAACCCCTCTCGAAAATAATACAAAGATTTGCAAGTCGTGTCGAGAGAAGTGTGGACAATCGAATGTTCGTGTGTGTGTGTGGTCTGATCGCTAGAGTCGTTCGAAGGAAGGGTGGCTGCAATTCCACCGATCCCGGTCGTGTCGTGTATCGCTCGCGCGCGAACCCGTCCGCGAGATTCCGTTCGCGACCCGTGCGCGGTCCCAAAGCCAAGCAATAGATGAAGAGAGAATTAGTTAAGAGGTGTGAAAAAGGAATAAAGCCAGAAAAGAAGCACTGCACCAATAGCCTAACTACACTGACGATACGAGTAAGTTAGTACGGACGTAAGCGTTTCGTTTCGAGTTCGTTTCAAGGTTTCGCTAGAGCTGTATGATACGATGTGACTCGTATGACTGCTCGAATGCGACTGACTCGGAGCTGCGCTGATAGCGCGCAAAACGAGGCCGGCGGCGCTACCCGCGCGCGCAGCAAGTCAAGATCCCTACTCGTTCCCGTCAAACACCGGAGCTGCTCTATGCCGAGTCTCCCGGAACCAGCATCAACACCGTCGCCTCGGTGGAACTTGGCCCCAGAGGAAACCCGACAGAACAATATTAATTAGTCATTGATCGTAATTTCAACTTACGTCAGAGATTCACGGCCGAGGATATGTGGAATCCCGCATTTGTTTGTGAATAGAAATCGTTTAGTTAAGAACATTGTGGAGTTCTGTCATTTGAATTAACGAATCGAATACGTGAATCTAAAACAAAATACCACCGCGAATGTCTACGACGTACCTTAAAATAAGAATGAAATCGTGCGTGATGTATGTCTCGTCGTTTTGGACCCGTGCTCGTACTTGGACTGCGTTTCGATTTCGGGAGCTGGCTTCGTAAATCGTCGCGTGCTGGGAACCAACTGTCTCGCGCGCGCTCGCTCCTCAAAAAAAAACCCGAGCACGCCATCCCGCTTCTTCTCTCCTTTCTTAACTGTATACAGTTCGGAGGATTTCGCCTGCGAACTGAAGCTTTGTGTAAAGTGGCGCCATCCTACCCCTACTCTCCTACTTATCTATTCTACACAGAAGTAAGCGTTAAACGGACTTGTTCCTTATTGAGGTGGTGGGGAGAGAACATGAAGGAATAAGTCCGTTTAAAGATTGCTTCTGATTGGCTGTCAGCCGCTGTTCCTCGGTGTTTCTTTTTACGTGTGATAGCCCTTAAGATTGCTTACTCTACCTAAAAGAATCTATTAAATCCCGTTAATCTATACAAAAATTACGTATGCATCCCATTAATTAATAGGATTTTATCCATTTAAAATCATTGTTTAAATAGGATTTAATAGATTCTTTTAGCTGGGGTACCTTTTTACATGTGATAGGACGGCCGTACAGACCCCTGGTACCACTAACCACAAATAGATAGACATGTGATAGCCCTAAGGCCCCTGGTGTCACAGCTGCCACTAACCACAAATAGAATAGTATCTCAGCGCAGCGCTGAGCGTCTTATATACATACTTTTATTTTTATACTTTGTGAGTTTACTAGAGAAGCTGAAGGCCTCACCCTCAGCCCTTAGAGCAGCCTCAAGAAGCCCTCAAAGTCTCGAATACGTCTCGAGCACGGTATGTCGGCGTAGTACTATTAACAATATTGGGTGTATCAGGGGCCGTATCCTCCGGTCTATATGTCGAATATAGCTTTGTGGTTATGGAAGACATACTTGCCGTGTGGATCTTATGTTTTATCTAGTTTATCTTGTCGATTACATGTTTGTGGTGGACGATCGGACGATCGACGGAACGCGAACTGTGACAGTCACGACGGTCACATCGCGCGGCAATATGAAAAACGACTTGAATATAGACGGAAAAGAAAGAATTTAATTATTTCATTTCCTTTTAATGAATATGTCCATGAAACGGTTTAAAAATGTAATTATGAATTATTATTTATTATGAACCCTTTTTTATTTAAAATTATATGAAAACAACTACTATCCTTGATGACAATAAAATGTTGTTAAAGCTTGTTAAAGCTCTTCAACTTCAACTGAAGTATCCATATTTCTTTTTATTTAATAATGAATTACAATTTTAAACCGTTTCATGGACAATTTCATTAAAAGGAAATAAAATAATTCAATTCTTTCTTTTCCGCCTATATTCGAATTCCAATAGATATAATGGAGTCTGACAATCTTAAGAATGGCAGATTGAAGAGACCGCCAGATTTAAATTCAACGTCCGACGCCGGCAGCGAGTCGCTCGCTTACAAGTTCGCTTGAAATTATCGATTTTAAAACCCAAACAATCACTCACTCCTCACCCGGGGCACCATGAATTGAAGCTAATGAGTTCAAAAAAATATATATATACTAAAATTAAAATGGTGGAATGAGTGAGGGAAGGTTGGGTGAATAAATCGATGTACACAAATTTCGCGGGAAAAAGACGACTTGCCTCGGCGTAAAAACTCTCGTGAATAAGAGAGAAAAGCCGGGGCAAGCGAATGATTTATTTTAATCAACAAAGAAATTTTACAATTGAAAAGAGACTTTAAATTAGATCAAAAAGAGAGAAAGAAACGCAATTACAATTGACGCAGAACAGGAAAGAGACTCTAATAAACCAATAATAAAAGAGAGAGATAAAGAAACGAACTTAAATTACACTATCGCCGCGAGGTACCTTTACGCACACTGGAGAGCTCTCCTACCTGAATCGCAAACGGAACGTGGACGGCGCGACGTAAAGTCCTGGCCGCACGTGGATGGGATGCACCTTCCTCTGTCGCAGGACGCCTCGACGTCTCGAGGGAACCAATCCTGGACCACGGCCAGACCTTTTCAGCCCTGCCGCGTATGTAGCGATCGCCGGGTGGAGATCGGCACGTCGAGGAAACTCGCACGTGGCCGAAGTCCCAACACTCAAAGAAGACACTCAAACAGCACACCGCACGCAAATTTGCACTCACACACGCAACGCACGGAATACAAAAAAAGGAGAGTCGATCGTCCTGAAAAGGACGTTAATAACGACTCGATTCGCACGCAGTTAATACAGGATTATTCGCTAGGCGCAAACAAAAGAAATTCGCAGAGACGACTGATAACTCGAGAGGAGCTGTCAGAACTGAACGACACGTGCTCCCGCTCGCCAGAGCCCGCGCAAAACGGCGCATGCGCTTGACCGCTCTCGCCGCAACACTCGCCGCGCTACGGCGCGAAATTCAAAATTAAGTAAGCGACTCTGCAGAACCCAAACAAATTCATAATATTTTACTTACATATTTGTAAAAACTGAATGCTGTTTTTTAAAATAATACAAAAACTTTTCCTAAGGTAGATCACAACATTTATGATGATGACTTTTTTATACTTTTGACGTTGAATTTAAATCTCGCGGTCTCTCCAATCTGCCATTCTTAAGATTGCCAGACCAGAGATTAGAGGAGAGATTGCCGACAAAGATTAGTGGAGAGATTGCCGATGAGCATGGGCAAAAGCGTGCCGTGCGATATACAGTCGTAAGCTAGTGCCGCCCTGCGGTTTTCGCTCCAAACTATACGCATCTAGAAGCAGCGGAGGAGAAGTAGGGGTGGCCGTACGCAACTAGCTTCCCCACCAGCAGCAGCGGCGAAGGGGTAAGTAGAGAGTACACAATCACATCGCGGGCCGCGGCGCGGCAGAGCATATAGGAGAAATAATATAAGCGGCCGTAACTGTCAAGGATTTGGGCTTACGAGATGAATATGATCCATAAACAATTAACTCTAAGCCCTAAAGATCAGTGGCCATGATCGTCTTTATGAAATCAACCCTCATAATTAAAAACTTTAATTTTTTAGACGTAAGACGGATTATGGTTAAACCGACACAAACACGTTAAGCTTAAGTTTAAACAAAGCTAAATTAAACTAACAAGACACCCCAGCCTCCCAATAAACATATGCTACTTTCAGTTTTCAAACAACAACGATGATCGTGGCGGCACGGTCTACGTTGTTGCTTGGTGTTTATATGCACTCTAGTTCGTGTCCGAGGTTCGGCAAATATTTATATTTTTTTTTTATATGCTTATAAAATGTTTATAATGCGTAAAAACAATAAGAAATATTATTATTCTTTTAGTATGTAGGGGACGTACAATGTGTAACTACAATTATTTATAGTTTTATGGGTAAAGAAAAAATACAATTTCAAACAAATTTATATTATTTTATCAGTACGATAACCTTTTTACAATTACATTAAAACGAAAAAATTAAGTTTAAGCTTAAACAAAATAAATTAAACTAAAAAGCCACCCCAGCCTCCCGATAAACATATGCTACTTTTAGTTCTTCGTCAACAATGATCGTGGAGGCGCGGTCTATGTTGTTGCTTGGTATTTTTATGCACTCGGGTTCGAGTCCGAGTCTCAGCAAATTTTTTTTTTCTACTTGCTGATAATATATACAGTATACAATAATAACGCAATATGCCATTCTGCTTCTGCAATTATATTTCAATTTAGGAAAGTATACGATGGGCCTGCAATAAATATAGGTATAATTTACTTAATCGTTTATGAAAAAAAAGTATACAATGAAACTTGTTGAATTATAGGAATACAAATTAATAATATTTTTTTAAATTCAATGTATTTTATAAAACGTTATCGTACTAATAAGATAATTTAAATTTATTTAAAATTGTATTATATATTTTATCAGCAAGTAGAAAAAAAAAATTGCTGAGACTTGGACTCGAACCCTAGTGCATAAGAATTGCAAGCAACAACGTAGACCGTGCCGCCACGATTGTCGTTGGCATACGAAAACTGAAAGTAGCATATGTTTATTGGGAGGCTGGGGTGGCTTGTTAGTTTAAATTAGCTTTGTTTAAGCTTAAGCTTAACTTGTTTGTGTCGGTTTAACCATAATCCCTCTAAAAAATTAAATTTCTCAATCATGAGATTTCAAAAAGTTTTAGATTCTAATTTTTTTACACTTATGTTGTTGTGTAAACATTCTTTTTATTCCAATAATATGCCCGAATAATTTTTGGCGTTGGTTGAACTACCGCGAGGTGTGGATACGCAAATTCGACAGTCGCCGTTTGTCACTTTTCTTCCGCCGCGTCAGTGGCGGTGGACCTAAGAATATATAGCGCCTCTCCCTTCTCCTCCACTGCCGCCAGGGTTGGCGACCGGAACTGCAGAAAACGCACCAAGCGGCTCAATT
>QLSS01001020.1:0-18061 GCA_024372645.1 Trichomalopsis sarcophagae | reverse complement strand
CCGAGTTTCTTGTATTGCTACTAAATCTAATTCGCGCTCGCCAGCTTTTTTTAAGATTTCCTGGTACGCGCCTGCTCTGTATAAACTGCGCACATTCCACGTTCCCACCTTTAAGTCCCTATTGGTTTTGGTTCGGTTTTGTGTTTTTTGAGCCATGATAGTAAGTTAAACCGGCTCGTTTTGGATCCTGTTCCGATCGCAGGTGAGTCAACCGTTCTAGAGGTGATAACCCCCATACCTCTCTAGAACTAAGTATGAGAGCTTTCCGACTTTGATGAGGACGGAGTCAACTCATCGTCGGACACACTACGGAATTATTCTCGTATCCTAACGCCGCCCTGCAAGGGCTGCAAGGCAGCGCGCCTTTGCTGGCTTCGTTACCGCGTAAGACCAGGTGGCGAATGATTCTACACATCCCCTTTCGGGGCAGTTGTCATCGCTCCTGCATCCTCCACGACAGCAGGATTTTTGTAATGTGTGCTAAAAGAGATAGAATATAGACATAGTGAGGTAGAAAGAGAAAGTGAAAATAGAAAATATTGTTGAGTGTTCGTTGTTATGGTGGTGCTTGCGTAGTGTTTCTAGATGAATGCGTTCGCCAGTGTGGGCTCATCACACCCACGCCCGGGCCTATCGGCTGTCTGCGGCTGCTAATTCGATTTATTCGTAGCTAACCTCCTTCTCAGGGGCCGTTCCTCTATCCGCAACCACGCGCTGTGTAGCAGTGATAGACACCCACCCATCCGTTCTGAATGACTACGCCCAAGACCCGCTTAGGGTACCGGCGTTGCAACAGGAGATCACATTATAGAAGTGTAAATTAAATTTTTATACATGACAACAAAACAACGAAACAAGTTCATTCTATACAAAATATGTGCAAAATTAAAGAGAAATTTGTTGTTAAAACTATTACAAAATCGCTTCTCTCTCCTTCGAGCACATTATATGAACGGTTACGCACCGCAAGGATCGTTATAGCTCGGACGAAACATATCTTTTTTTATTACAGCAGTACTTATAATTTGTCCTATAATCTATTCCCGCTGAATTATCAAGACATATTATGCAAATCTGTATAAAATCCTAAAGAGCCTGGGCAATTTCAACGTATAATCTAGATGCCCTACTTGTGTGGTGATTTTAATGACCGCACAGGCCACGAAATCCCGCGAACCTCTTCGCAATCGCCAAATACAATGAGTGTGGCTCGGCGAAAATCTAAGAATAGGAGGAAGCCCAGTAAGATCGGATCGCACCCATGGCTGCGAATGCCATCGTTATTACGCGAACCTAGTCCGCAAACGCGTCTAACCGCACTAGTGCATGCACGTAGCCACTTACACCGTAAGTTCGCTGATACCATAAGTGTATAATGGCATTTTTTGACAAGGCGAGCGAAAAGTTTCATGCAAAAATTCTGCTTCATATTTTATATAGATGGTATTTTTATTCCTTGGTCAGCTTTGTTCAAAACTTGGAATTTCGTAATTCCGATGGTCATATAGTTTTGCATAGAGAATGTTAATCGTCAACGATTCGATCATTGCCGACAAATTGGATTTCCATAAATTAGATATTGATTGGCTCTATTGATTATAACGCCATACAAAGAACATTATTCTTCGAAGGAGACTATGATGATTATTAATTCTTTCGAAATTAATAAACTCTGTGCATTTTCAACTTACTTTTTAGTTACTTTTTCTAGCGTGACAATCGTGCGTTATATTTTAGAACTATCCTTGACACGAGATACATTCTTCGAATCTGAATAATCACAACGAGAGCTTGGTTGTATTCCTTGTTTTTATGAAAAAACGTGCAATTGAAATGTCCGCGCGTCTCGATGACAATGAATAAAACTGCACGTACATAAGCACTCGTCGTGGCCACTCACGTAGGCGAATCGCGACCGTGCTCTCGAGACTCAACCTCGTCTCGAGCCGACGAAGAAAAAAGAAACAGAAAAAGTCCTTACTCTTGTCGCACTGTGTCGGGAATCCTTAAATCTGCTGATGCAACAAGGGACAGTTACCTCACTTGTCTCGTGGCTTAAGAACTGAAAAATTCCTTTAATGCGAATTAAATGCAGTCTCTTGTACGTGCTGAAGCTTTTGCCAAAATTATTTTAATGCGCGAATTTTTGTAAGTGTAATATGGTAATTTTACGCGACTTGGAGATTAAAGCATTGTTAGTTATTAAAGAGCGTTCTGAGAGTTATGAACATCGAATTTTTGCATCGCGAGATAAAAATGCGCAGGTACGGTGACGGAACACGAAAATTTAAGTACGACGAGAGGAAGAAGAGGTAAAAGAACTATAGGGCTGATGATTTTACCCGTGACTTAGCTCCTTCTCAGCAAACATCGTGAATTCTTGTACTTTAATACTCTGCAAACACATCGCAGCCGACGACCAGTCCTTCGGTGCATTTAACTGTCTGGAAACAAAGATAATATTTTTCATGAGAAAAAAAAGAGAGAATTCAGTAAATACGAAACCTAATATATTAAACTGGCATAACGTAACAACAGTCAGGCGCGTGCATGCGCAATTAAAATGCTCGCAGTCGCAATATGCATAATCGCAATTTCGCAAAGTACCGGCGATCCTCCGAAAAATCCTTTTAGTACGAAGCAACGGTCTTGTCGTCAAGCAAAAGCACATCAGCATACAAGACTCGTGTGAACGCGAAGCGAATCATAACCAGCTAAGGTACCACTGAGAATAAGCACATACACAAATCCCATTCCACCTGTGCCCAATGAGAAAGAAACACTTCAGCATATCAACGTTAAATAATTTTAAAGGTTCGTCTCGTGTATAGACCTCGGAGGAAGCAATTTTTCCGAGCCTATTATGCTGCACACATGTGCGCAGGTGCGTCTAACTGTCAATAATAACAATAACCGATGACGTGAGTCGAGAGCAGGAAAGCGAGAGAAAATACTTACACAGCTCGCTTCCCGTATTAAAGAAGGTAGAATGAACCTGTGCGAGAGTATTATACTCGCGGAAAGAGAAACATTGGATGCGTGAGCAGTGGATGCGATGCATATCAGTGGGGGTAAGAAAATTGGAAAGATAGGTAGGAAGAAGGGGAGAGGTGAAGGTATATGAAGAGGGGTAATTGCACGTTAAGGACGGAATGAGAAAATGTTTTTAACGATTCTGCAAAATTTACTTTTGAGTCATCAGCGCGGGCACGCGATTCTGAACCTACGCGGGGTGATTTGTAAGAACGTGTATAATACCGATTTCGAATCCGAAAAGAGAAAGAAGTTTTACGACGAGTTTGGTAAATCCTTCAAGGATGACGAGAAACGATTGTGTAAGAGCCATTATGTGAGATACATGTTTTTCAAAAAATATTCCAACTTTTTTTTTTTGTAAAAAATGCTATTTTTATATCTATTTTTGTACTGGACTTATCAGACTTATTATTGTGTTTGAAAGATGATGTTCGCAAAGTATATCGCAGCTATAAAAGGAAATAAGCAATTTACTGATATTAAAGCTCGAATGTACTATTTTTGTTAGAAAAAATTGAATGACTATAAATTAATTATATGTATAACGAGGAAAATTTATAATACTAACGTACAGTTTGGACAATTTTCAATAATTAAATGTACAGTTCAAACATGCGCTGCTCTCGATTATAAAAAGTTAAAACAGCTAACACTATATAGTAGTTTGCCATGAGTTTATCCAGCAGTTGGTTATGCCTACATTATAATACATGAAAGCTATCTGAAGTTAGACAATGCTGGTACTAACATGCGAATTTTTCTGAAAAATAATTTTAATAAATGTTATATGGTTCATGAGAGAGCAAATTAATGGTCTGGTTAAACAAAATTTCAATTTTACTTGACACAATAGATAAAATAAATAATAATAATAAATCAACACAATTACAACATTTATTATTCAAAATAGTTTTTATCAGTACATTAGCAATGGTCAGATGTTTTGTTTCGTCCAAGTATGCTAGGCATTTTACTTTATCGTGAACCATTGTAACAATACTATAGGGAATTGAGAGAAGATAGATGGTTTAAAAGAGAAAAGACTTAAACAAGAATTATCTGTAAAGCAGAGGGAAAGCATGCATAAAATATGAACCGAAGAAAGAGTAAAAAAGCAAAAGCTAAGAAGAACGTTCTACGAGATGGAAAGCAGGAAGGAGGAAGAGCCTTTCGAGCGCAGGAGAAGAAAAGGACGGGCTTGCGCGGCAACGAGCCCGTGATCTTGAATCTTGAAAACCACGAAGTCGAGAGTGCAGCACTAAACATAACAGGCGTGTATTCACATGCGCACTCGCGTTGCAAGAAAGTAGCATCGTGGGAGATTTTCGCACAATTAGCACGCAGTCGCTAAAGAATGCGCGACATGCGTTAGTTCGCTCTCTAGTCTCTATCAATTTCGAGCTGCCGAGCGCCTGTGCAATCTGCAACTGCATTATACTTGCGTGGATGTCGATAGAAGTGTTGCAGGAGGATGCTATACCGCTCTAGAAGGTAAAGGAAAGGGAATGGGACGTGTGTGAGCGAGAATAATTGAATTCGTGGAATCACGCTTGGGCTTTAATTGGCTAGCTTGTTAACGTCTAAAACTGAATCAAATTTTTCATTGATGTTATCGGCGATTGAAGTGTATAAGTTATAAAGTCTTGTTAATAAACTTTGCTCAGATCTACAGAGAAACTATACGATTAGAAGAGAGAGAAAAAGTATTATTATGAAATAATTTATTATTAAATAATAATTATGTAATAATTATTATGAGTAAAGTCGTTGGTAGCAGCTCCCTTAGCTACGTTGCGCAGTCTTGAGGTATTCTATTTACGGCTTCTGAGAGTTCATGTCTTTTGCAGCTAACATATATTTGAGTCTTATTAGCATTGATCACATGCCTGGAAAACGTTTGAAAATTAAAAATCAGAAAGGATAAATATTGAAAATTCAAAATTTATAAAGGGAGGTTTTCAAATGAAAAAATGTATAAAACAAAAATGTTGAATAGAAATATTGCAAGGGGATATTTGGGGTTAAAATATTTTAAAAGGGGTGTTTTTAGTAATTTCAAAATTTAGTTTTTAAAAATTATACCTTTCTAATATTTTGGAACTTAATAGGTTTTCTTTTGTCATAAATTAATTGGTGATTTTGTCTTTCCAAATTTTTTTAAAATTTCTACTTTTACTCCACTGGATTGTGTGATCGGATATGGTGATTGAGCATTAAACTTTTGAAACATTCTTCTTTTAGAGAGTATTATTATTTCTGAACTAAAAAGAATTAGTTATTTTAAATCATTTAAAATAAGCCGTCTTCGGACAGCGAGGTGTTGTTGACTATCGCTGTTATTATTAACTTCCTTTCTCGGTTTCTGTATCCCAGCCAGAATTTTTACCTTCACAGAGTAGAAAGTTTGACAACTTCTGGCTTTGTCGACGAGGTGAAGTCTATTTATAGCACTGTGTGGCATAAATCCGCATTTATGTCACGCCTATAAGTGGCATAAGTAGTCCTTTATTGCATTGTACATATCTCTTTCGCTACGCTCGGGTGCTAACCTCACAGTGCAAAAAAGGACTGCTAATGCCACAGATAAGCGTGACAGCGGATTTATGCTAGTCAGTGCTATGAAATATTGTACGATACACTCGTCATAAGTCGATCTTCACGGCACGGCGTTAAGCGCACTCGCTATGCTCAGGCGCTTATACACGCCGTACCGTAAAGTACGACTTATGCCTCTAGTATACTAGTATCGTAATGTACTCTACCGTATGAGATGATGCGGCGGAAACTATTATAATAATAGAAATAGCTCGACTACCCAGAGCTGCTGCGTTTGTAGCGAAGACTGCTTTAATGATGACGAAGATGGATCGGGCTAGTGCAGACGTCAATCTCTAAGTGAATTAGTGTAGACATCGCTCGGCTCCTCATCGTTAAGGTTGATCGCTGAAGGCGTTGTTGGCAAAGACCGCGTTTTTGCCATTCACCAAGGTAAACCATAGTGGCAAGGTATGACAAAAGAATATCAGTGTTAGTATTTGGTGCCCTTAGGCTTGGAGATGCTAATTAACATTCGACAGAATCAAACAACACTGAGAGGCAGAAGGAGTAGCTACCACAACGACCCTGTGGCAGTAGAATATCTTATGGCGGTCTTTATAGTATGCAAAAAAAGAGTAAAAAGTGTAAAAGGAAAGCTAATATTGGTTATGAATAGTGAGCTCTTATAAGGTTTGCTGGTTGTGAATTTTAAGACGGCTACAAATGGCTTTTTACCTCCTATGTTAAACATATTCGAAAACTTATAATTACTTATAGTTACTTACTTATAGTTACTACTTATCGCAGGCCGGCCAAAGTAATCATGAATCTGTATGATCGGATTTGGTGCTTGTATAGTGCTCGATTTTTTTATAAGAAAAGAGAAAAAAAGTATAAGGTTTTTAGCACTTCCCTTTGGCTTAGAAGTGAAGTATGTAGTGTCCTAAAAAATGAATGACTATGTAAGAGCCGGTAGTTTTGACGCAATTACAGTATCTATAATGTTAAACGTTGAACAAAAACTTGTCTCGTAATCAAATATCCGAGCACGTTTGAGTTGGTAACCGAAGCATGCTAGTTGTAATCATCTGTGGTGAATTGAAATGGAGTCAACACCTTGTATATCAAGGAGCGCGGTAGCGCCTCCGATGGCAAGTATAAGTACTATACGCGCTGTCGGGCGCACCGCAACCTTTTATTCTTTATTCCTTCTTAAATGGAATTTTCTAACCTCTACAAAATATTCAAACATTTATATCTTATTGAAATACGTTCTTTTATCAAGCGAATCAATGTTACTTTCAAAGATATTAGAAGTACTTTTATTTAAAAAAAGTTTCGTAAAAAATGAACGATCCGTTTTCATTCTATACAGCTGACCAAAATTTTGTGTTGTGTTTTTCTTTTCAATTTTTTTTTCTTCTCCTAACTTCCGTTTCTATCCTCGAAACTTCCGTGGCGAGAAAAATCAAATGGAATTAGAAATAAAATGTATATATAATAAAAAGACGCATTCGGTGCATAGTATTTATTAAAATAAATCCAGCTTTGCTACTCGGAGGTTTTGGGGGTCGCTGAACACGAATATCGCGACGGCAACAGCCTCCGAAGTACCTGGTGCCCAGGGTGGACAGTATCAACGTCGTTTTCAAGAGTTTTATGAGAATTTGTAAAGCAATTAGTCACTTATCACTTCGTAGTTTATGAGGTATGTGTGGATACTGGTTGTAGGTATTGCTGTGGAGATAGATTCTAGCGTGTACATCTATTTATTTAACAATTCTTATTTGATGGTTGCTTTTGAACTAAAACTAATACTCACTATTTTAACAACAGTTTGATGATTCTATTTTAAGTTAGTGAGGTACAATGTAATATATCTATCGGGAGGATAGTTTTTATTATAATTATTACCCTTGAAAATTCGTGAAACCTTTAAAATAAAACCTTTCTCAAAAAGTAAAAGGTAGGCAAGTATAAACTGGTTTTTATTTACTATTAATTTTTTATTTGATGATGATATAATTCATTCAAATAATTATTTATATAAGTACAAACTATGGTAAAAAATATATCATATCAAATAGTTAAATGGCAATTACGAATTTGGGATAAATTTATCAAATTATTCTTTAATCCTCTCTTAAAAAATTATGGCCTTTGTTGTGAAGCATTTAATACGTGATTCTGATTGGTTGCTGGTTGGTTTCCTAGATAACCATATCAATGTCATAACTCATAACCCTGGTAGAAATGTTTGAGGTGTTTAAAATGAAATGTGGAAGCCTTGATCACAGATAAAATATATGTAATATAATTAGCAAGAAATTTTAGTAAAAATTAATCATTACAAAGAGTGTGTAGTATTACACCATGTGTACTGAAAAGTTGCACCCTAACCCTATTTAAAGTAGTAATAAAGTGTGTGAATATTATTTATTTTTTTTAAATGCCAGTGAGAAGTTCAATTAAAAGAATAAAGAGTTTGAAGATATATATTGTGTCTCTGTGCCCAAAGTCACCCTCGGTGAGGTTTGAGAGGTGAATTTAAAGAAAATATTAGTATCCGAGTCAGTAAGTTTAAGTCTATCACTATACAATACTCTTTGAATTGTAAAAAGGCTACTAGACAACTCAAATATGACACTGCCACTTCCTATGCTACCTAGAAATATGTAACCTAGATGATTCTGATTTAACTGTTTTTGTTCATATTTTCACATCAAAGCTCATGTAAATTTTTGAATTGAGCAGGTCGAATTTTACTTATAGCGAGTTACGCAGAAACTACTACTATTATTATATACTACTTATATTCTGGTCTAGCGTATCGCTGCCGTACGGTCGTCTCCCATTCTCCCTACGTGCCCTGCCCATCCCAATCTGCGTGATTTTATTATTCTGTTAATATTTGGTGATGCGTACAGATTATGTAACTCATCATCCATTCCCCGGTTTCCTCATCTTTCTTCGGCCCGTATATGTTTCGCAAGACTTTATCTTCTAATACCCTAAAACGGTTGTCCGCCTACTTAGTGAGAGCCCACGTTTCGCACCCGTACAGAAGCACCGACAGTATTATTGTCCTGTATATTCTTATTTTAACGTTTTTAGGCAATAGCCTCGACTTAAGAAAATTACTCACGGCGTAGAAGCAAGCATTACCCGAATGGAATCTCTTGTTTATTTCAACATTAATCTCGTTTCTATCATTTATGGTCGTACCCAGATACCTGAATTCGTTAACCTTTTCAAAAGTAAAATTCCCAACTCTGAGATCTCCCTCCCGTCTGCAGATGCCTAGTTTATCCACAATCATGTACTTTGTTTTTGATTCACTCACTTCTAAATCTGTATACTCTACCGCTTTTATGAGGATTTCCGCGTTTCTTGCTACCGTTTCCCTACAATCCCCCAGTATATTTAAATCATCTGCGTAGCCTAGTGTCTGCGTTGTTCCATTAAGCGTTGCGCCCAGCTGGCTAACCTGCATTTTTCTAACGACATACTCTAACGTTAAGTTGAATAGCACTGTAGAGAGCCCATCCCCTTGTTTTAAACCATCGCGTATCGTGAAGGGTTCTGATACATTACCGTCTACTCGGACCTTTCCCGTGCTTCCGTTGAGACATATTTGAATCAATCTCACGAGTTTTTTTGGTACACCGAGAAGTACTAGAATATGATACATTTTGCTTCACTTAATAGAATCGAAGTCTAGATTGTATTACGTTTGACAGAATTTTGTAGCACGTTGCTAAAAGTGAGATATCCCTATAGTTGTTGCAGTCTGTCTTATCCCCCTTTTAAGTGTTAAGAACATGCTAATACAAATTAAGTTGCGAACTTTTAATGCTCTAGGTATGATAGTTTACAAATAAGAGCAAAATCAAATTTTGATTGGTTTCGATTACTTGTTCTAGTTTTATTTTTGGTCTTATTTGAAAACTATCATACCTAGAGGACTAAAAATTTGCATACTTATTTGTATTGGCATATTAAAACAATATATTTAGTTGAATTCATTCTAGCTGATATGAATTCATCTTTCATGCATAGACCCACCTGTATATTTTGCCGCTAAAGCCATAAGGTTCAAGGTGAAAAGCCGAACCAAAATGGTTAAATAAAAACTGACATGGCAGCCAGTTTTTAAATAATTTAACAAGTCTTCACACGAAAGAACAGTCATTCAACTTTAATGTCATGGATTTAGCATGATAATGACAGATTTGGACATTCACAGTAACTGGCTAGCATACTGATGAGATAAAAATATACGTGCAATTCACTTTGCAGGCCTTATAATTGGTGACTTTGGGCACATAGATGACACTTTTTTATAATTTACACTTAATCAACAATGACTGAGTCAGTGTATACCATATCATTTTTAACAGTGACTGAGAATGTGAGAACTGTCTGTCGTGTTATCTGTTATTCTGCTGTATAGCATAGCAGACAACATATTTAATCTGTATACTATATGTGATATATACTCTTATATGTATGTGTGTATGGTTAGATACTGATTGTGCTGCTATATGAATATAAGTAAGATATAAGCAGACACCCAGTTGAAAATAATTAGGTGAATTTAGTATATGATATTGTTATATAATTTTATTACATGTTTTTATTATATGATTTTTTAATCCCAAATATTCATGAATGAGAGAGAGAGAGAGAGAGTGCATGTGATTAATTGCGCCGTTTATCTTTTCAAGTAAACGGCGACAGAGGAGCAGTGATTGCGACGGACAAATAGAACAACGCACGTCACCAACTTGCGAGTAAGAAACGCGGGGAGACGACGAGCAACTTTGGCGCAACAGCAGAAACCATTTACCTCGACAGGGCGTTCAAGTCGACCCCACGCACCGTAAGACAGACGATGCAGGTGGCAGAACACTTCGTGGGGTTGTTGACTGTGAGTAAAAGGCTACCTGTATATTGCGAGAGTTTGAATTTTGCGGCTATCTTCTCCGACAGTGTGTCCGCGAGGATATCAGTGCGTGCATACGCGACTTCGCGATGCGGCAACGGTGCGCGAACCGATAGTGTTGCGAGTGAGCAGAACGTCGGGCTACGATGCGCTGACCAATCAGAGCTCCCGTGACACGGTTGCTAGGGAGAGCAGAGTGGTGGCCGCGAGCCGCGAGCACTCGAGCCGGTACTCGCCTGCCCTGACTGCTCCTAAACAGACGTGCTGCCGGTATTCCAGCTTCGCCCCGGTAACAATCTTCGGCTCAACCTCGCTCTGAAGGATTTCTTTGTAAGATCAGTGAGTTGTTTCCTTTTCTCTGGTCGAATCCGTCTTGCGGGTGAACAGCAGTTCCACGTTTTGGTCTCGCAAACGGTTCGGGCTATCTCGCGTGTGTATTGTTTACCTTCGGATCACTGTCTTTCTCTTTATCTTGTGTTCCTGTCCTAAAGAAAGGACTATCTTGTTTGTATAGTGCGAAACAAGGGTTATCTTATCGTGTGTCAATAAATCATAGAAATAGAAATTTAGTGCAAAACGTAGAAATAAGGATTTAGTGAAACCGTCAAATAATATTTGGCGCCGGCACTTGGACACACGAGGCGTAAGGTGGTCGGGCAATCTTAGAATAGGTCGTTCTGGCGTTTGCGGATTTCGCGTTCGACAAAAATGTGAGAGTGAGTGTGGAACGAAGCGTTTTATCGAGTGTGTTAACTTGTTCCTCGAACCTCGAGGCGCATGCAAGTCACGCGGGGTATTTTTAATGTGCGGATATCTGTTTGTTAGGTTGTCTATGTTTACACGCTATCTTAATAATTTGTGCGGATCTCGATTCCGAATTGTAAAAGTTTAACTCGAATATAAAGTTCTGTCTGATTACCCACGTGTTTTAATTCTCCCGAACCGCTCTCTCTCCTTACCGACCTCGGGGCTGCAGCTAGCCAAGCAATTCTGCAAAACTTCGCACCGGAAAACAAAGAGACGCGAGACTCTGACGCTCGCCTTATTAATATTTATTATTAATTTATTATTAATATTTACCTTCATTACTAATTTACAAATCAGCCATATCGTCCAATTGTCGTTGCCTTTCGTTCAGTTTTCAATAATAAAAAAATAACTTCATAAATCTCTCCGTTATTCGGCAATACTACGTAAATATGTTTACACGTCCAACTGTCAAAATCGTTTCCGCGCGAAATAATAGATAGGGATAAAGAACAATGGACATCAACACGTACGCTAAATTGCCGGCCGCCTTGCCGATTTCAATGCTACAAATTTCAAGGAGCATTCAACGCCACGCGTGGTCAAAATTTAAATCATCTCGCCTTATTGTCTTATCGGTATCACTCACTTTTGCTGGATAATTGTTAGGTTTTTACGTTTAATAAATTTGTATTTGTCTTTACTTGGATTGTGATAAGTCTAAGTCTCAATACGAATTACAGATTACGTTGAATACTATATATGTATTTAGAATAAATTTCTGATATTATACATATTATAAAGCAGTGTTTACAGTTTAGACATCTTTACATATTGACTAAGGTAGGTAATTTATACTAAAATATAGTTTATAAGCATACTAAATAACAACTTGATTTGAAAATCTAATCGTTATATTCAATCATATTTTTACTTGTATAGTTTGTTTATGAAATGAGCTTAGGACTGACTTCTACTGCTTAGTAAAATCATTAACTAATTGGTCAACTATTTACGTCTTTCATTATTTAGGAAAAAATAAAATATCGGGTAGAAATCATATTTATCAAATAGTACAAGATCAAAAAAAGGCATGCTTTTTTAATGAAAAAACGTGAATATTACGCGAATTGTTGACGATATTGCCGAAGCAAATCGGACTTATATATACTCCGTGTATATATGCATACTTATGTAAATGCATGCTTAAATGTACATGATATCGTCGGTTCCTACAAATACTAGCACAGCTCATCAAAAAAGGCCTATTTTTATTTACCATTTTCAGAGCATTAGAGCAAAATAATTCGTAAAGGACTCATCGATAAAATTGAGGTATATTTTCGCATACTTCAAGTTTACACGCCCCTACATTGGCAGCTTCGCGCGCCCCTAAATTGGCAGCTACGCGCGCCCCTACATTGGCAGCTTCGCGCGCCCCTAAATTATCAGCTACGCGCCCCTACATTGGCAGTTGTTTGCTCCTCTATTGGTAGCTTCGTTCATTTCCAATCGAATATCTGATGATGGAAAATCAAAAAAGTATCTTTGTTCTTGATGAAAAAGATAAGTTGAAAATACTTGATAGATCCCGCTTACATGACACACAAGTTGACAAGTTTCATAGCATGCTATTTACCGAAACTATTTTCAAACCACGAACTACTTTATATCTTAAAAATATTATGTTAGATCCAAATTCGAAACGTGTTTAAGAGGTTCCGCGAAATAATCCACACGTACAAATATTACATAGCTTAATATAGCTGTGATGATTTATGTAACTAATGTTTGAATGGACATTGGATTTATTGTTATTATGATGTACAATCAATTTTTATATATGATTCTATGAATAAAAAATATTTACACGAGTGCAAGGATAGTTTCTAAGAAAATTGTTTCCGTACTTTGATGAAGTTCCTATTCATTATCCTAATGTGCAAAATCAACCAAATGCTACTGATTGCTGTGTTTATGCTATAGCATTTGCAACCTCGTTGATTTTTCATAAAAATCCTTCTAATATAATTTATGATTCCAGCATGTTACGTCAACATATTTATAAAATGTATGAAAATAATCATATTACACATTTTCCTGTTATTTGTGATAATAATATAAATAGTAGTTTTTTTAAACACTAACAAAAACAAAATTTTTTCTTAAAAACTCTTTTTAACACCAGAATTGACAAGTTGCAAAAAGCTTTGTAAAAGAATGATTATTCGAACAAAAAATCTACTACAGAAATTATACAAGCACTGCCAAACATTTCAAACAAATGTTTTCATGTTATAGGGTTACCTAATAACGATAATGTATCTTGTTATGCAAATGCATCTTTTCAAAGCTTATTGCACTGCACACTGATACGATTAAGATTCAATGACACTCTAAACTTTACTGGAATTAATAATTCTTTCAAAAAATATTTAGGTAAGGTTGCAGTAAATGTGAGGGATCTAAGAACAATGGCTCATGAGCAATATACTGCTACAGAACAACAGGATACTGCCGAATTTATCATGCATTTGTGTAATAAATCTGATATTTTTCATGATGTTTTAGAACATCATCTACGTATAACCTTAAAATGCCCCGGTTGCAATGAAACAAGTTTTTCAAACCCTACTCTTAATTATATTTTGCCTCTAGCGCTACCGCAAACCAAGGACAATTTATGGACTTTGCAAGATATCCTTAATTATAACATAGAAAGTTGGAATGAAACAGATATTACTTGCCGAAATGGATGCCAACAAAAAAAGATTGAAAAAATTTAGTATTAATGAATACGGTGTGCTTACAAAAAATACTCAATTAAAAACAAAAAATGTTCCAGAAGAATCAATTTTAATAAATAATAAACGTTTTAAAGTGATTAATGCCATCATGATAACAGTATGGATTGTGGTTATTATACCAACATTTTACGTAATGAAAATAAATGGTTAGGAGTAAGTGATATGAATGTAGAACCCTGTTCATGGCCCAGGTATGTAAAAGATGCATACTTATTTTTTCTAGAGGAAATAAACCAACAATCAATTGATTTAGGAACAGTAGTACTTCAAGTTAAAAAACAATGCAAGAGTGAGAAAGATAAAACGTTTATGAATGCCCATAACGATGATATTTCTATTAATACTAGTGCTAATACATGCTCTAATGTACGCATAACTGCACAAACTTCAAATTTACAAAAATCATTAAAGCGAGAAAAAAATATTCCTTCAAGACCTAATTTATTTTTTAATAATCCGACTTTATTAAACATAGATAAAGTGATAATATCGCTCGATTCTGGTAAATTTTACAAAAGCATTAGTGAATCATCTTCCAGTGTACCGTCGATTTCAAATAAAATAATTACTTCAGAGCCTGATGTTCATCATAAACCACTCGTTATTCAAGAATCTCAATGTAAAGATACAGTGCTTTTGAAAAAAAGAAAATATTATGAAAAAAATAAAGAAGAAATATTAAAAAAACGGAAATTACATTATGAATCCAATAAAGATAAAATCCAAGAAAAAAAGAAATTAACTTATAAATTAATAAAAATTAGAAACAAAGAATGAAAATCAATTACAGAATAAGGAAAATAATGTTAATAACACATGTACTCAAAATAAATCTTTAGATAACTCACTTGTGGAGACTTCGAAGATGCTTACAAATTATCAAATCACGTCATCTTTTATAAAAAACTCTTTCCAAAGCACAAATACGTAATTCAGATGAAAATGATGTTTCACAACTTCTTCGTCAATTTGATATTGACAGAGCTGAGAAAGCATAAATAAAACGCAAATATTACGAAGAAAATCGAGAAAAGATTTTAAAAAGGCATAGAATGCGTTGTCAGTTAAATAGGGAAAAACGTCTAGATAGTTATAAAAAAAATTATGATTTGAACGCCGAGAAAATCTTACTTAAAATTCAAAAAAAAAAGAAAAGAGAAAAATTCAAAACAAGATATTGCTCAACAAAAAATCAACTTAGCAAAGAAAATAAAAAAAATATATAACTCTATCAATATAAAACTATCTACTAACAAGTTAATTCAAATTAAAGAAAAATATATAGAAAATGTCATTTCGAAAGTGAAAAGAGAATTGCAAAATTGTAAGGATACAATTGAAGTTTCCCTGACAAGATTAGGCGGGGAACCTATAGATAACGATAACTGTGCTTATGCACTTACTGCTTTATGCGGTTTACCTAAACATACTTGTTCATCAGAAGGATATTTTGGAGAATCAACATACGATTTTGCAAATGGACAATTTAATGATAAACTACAAACACATTATTTTGAATGAACAAGGACAAACAATGAATATTCTACCAACGATTGAATTAACTACTAAAAGCAAAATTTGGCAATGTAATGATTATTGTAAAAAAAATTAATCCGGATGTACTGAATGAACTTAACAATTTATTTCAAGATTGAATTGATATTACATATGTAAATGCTTACAATTTTTTGAAAAAAATTAATAATTGTTCAGCACAATCTCATAATTCAGAGAAGCAAGGCCATCCGATTATTTGTTATAACAAACCTTTGTTATGCACATCCAACTTTTTAAAATTAAACATTTTATCTGTCCATTATCCAAAACACCGCACCATAAAACGACTTTTATATAAAATAATTGATATTTATAAACAAATTGAAAAAACTGAAAGTGCTTTGAATAATGTTAATATCGAGGTATTAAAAAATATTGCATTAAATGCTGAACAAGCAGCAATATTTATTAATAGCACTAACGATGAAATTTGCTTAAATAAAACTCAAATAAAAAACAAATATAGCCAGGGCATAAGAGAGTACATAAAAATAGATATGGATCCACCTAAGATTCCTTGCGTATCTTACGAAAGACTTTGTTGTGAGCGCTGTATGAAATCTGTTGAGAAATATTTGGATAAAACTAATTTGGTGGAAGAATTACTGGATGTACATATTCCTGAAAAACAAAATTATTGGAAAAGATTAAAAGAATTATACGATTCTCCAAATTTCAATAATGAATTTATTTGTAAATGCTGCAGTGGTAAGTTAAAAAAATATATATTACCATCGACATGTGTTTTAAATGAACTTTATGTTAAAGAAGTCTCTAATGAAATCAAAACTTTAAATACATATGAAAAAATGTTGATACAACAAGCCAAAGAATTCCAAACAATTGTTAAAATCGGTACAGTGATAAAGAAAAATTTACCTAATTATTGCAAAATTGATAAAGGCACAGGTAGAACTTTTCATTTACCGTTACCGTTAGAGGAAACCTTAAAAAAAATTTATCCAGATACCGATCCTCTAAATATTAATCATGAAATGTTTATTTTAATACGAGGAAATCCGAGAAAGGGGAAAATTATTTGGGAAGATTATGTTGATGTTAAGAAAATATGGCATGCTTTGCATTGGTTAAAGCGTTGGAATCCTTTATATTCTAATATACAAATACCGTCTTGTCCTGAACAAATTAAAGAAATTCTTGGAAATCTCAACTTACAGTATGAAGATTTGGCTGAAGATAGTGGGAATGATGATACACAAAATAATATCTATGAACACCATTCTGAAAATAACATTCTATCTAATCAAAATGTTGACAAAATTGATACGGAAACAAACATTCATGAAAATAGCTGCATTACTAACACAGAAATCTCAGTCGGACCCATATTATGAACAGTATTCCATTTATCCATTACATTCAAAAAGAATTAATGAAATTGATTCAAAATTATATCAGATGCTCCAAATATATGCTACTGATTTGGATGTTCGTGCTGAAGATTTAGATTTAAAATGCTTTCCAGACTTGTATCCCTATGGAATGTATGGGCAGCATGAGAAAAGATCTGTAAGTTTGAGGGATTATGATTATATAAGTTCTAGATTAACATCTAAACACCCACAGTTTAGATTGAATATTCAACTTTTTTTTTTTTTTTAAGTGGCATTTCAAACTCGAAAGTTCATCGCCTCATCTACGCAAGCCTTCCACGTATCTTTATTTTGTGCGCACCCTCCCTCCCGATTTCAGTTAAGTCCGTTTTTACGTTGTCCCCCCACCTGCGCCTAGGTCTACCTAGAGGTCGCGGTGTGCTTGGCTTTCCTTTCATTATACGCGCTGCCGTGCGATCGTCTTCCATTCTTGCCACGTGCCCTGCCCATCTTAGTCTACGCGATTTAATTATTCTGTTTATATTCGGTGACGAGTATAAATTGTGTAACTCGTCATTGTGCAGTTTCCTCCACTCCCCGGTTTCTTCATCTTTCTTTGCCCCGTATATTTCCGCAGAATCTTATTTTCGAACACCCTAAAACGGTTCTCTTCCGCTTTAGTTAGCGCCCAGGTTTCGCACCCGTACAAAATTACCGACATTAATATAGTCCTATATATCCTTATTTTTACATTTCTAGACAGTAGTTTTGATTTTAGTAATCTATTCACGGCATAGAAGCAGGCATTACCCGAATGAAGTCTCTTATTAATCTCGGCTTTAATTTCGTTTCGATCATTTATGGTTGTGCCTAAATATCGCTAACCTTTTCGAAAGTATAATTTTCGACTCTGAGATCACCCTCACCTTCGCAAATGCCCAGTTTGTCCATGATCATATATTTCGTTTTCGATTCGCTCACCTCTAGCCCCGTGTCCTCAGCCGCATTTATGATAATTTCCGCATTTCTCGCTACCGCTGCACCATTATCTCCCAGTATGTCCAAGTCATGCGCATATCCCAGAATTTGTGTTTTTC
>QLSS01001019.1:0-10573 GCA_024372645.1 Trichomalopsis sarcophagae | reverse complement strand
AATAAACCTTAATGCCGACGCACTTTCACAAAATCCGGTTGAGGAGTCGTCGAGCACTGTGATGCTCATATCCAAGGACGCAAATAACTACGACGAGACACCAATCGATTCAATTTCCACCTTAGAACAAGAGAGAACAGGTATTACGGAAGGACGGATGACGCGCACGAGAGCTGGGAAGCTGAATAGACTCGACTATCGAGACGCTCGGAAGAAAGCCCCTAACTCAAGGAAAGGGACAAAGGGAATAAGGGGGAAGGCCGAGTCAAAGGAAAGAACCAAAGTAACTCTTACAGAGGTTAACCAAAATCACACTAAGGGACCGGTAGAAAAGGAAAGTTATGAATTGCCCGTTGAGAATTTGAATGAGTCAAGACCAATGCGATCTAACAATATTATCAATAAAAGTTGTGACAACCCTGACTTGATGGCAGAAAACAATTCCGATAGACCCATTGAAACAACTATAAATGAGATAATCACTAATATCGATACCCGAAAGCGTCATAAAAGCTATGGGAAACTATTCGCAGAAACCAGAGAGCAATTTTCGATGCGCAAGGATAATTATCTATATTTTCTAACATCTAAGCAAGAGCCTTGTGATCAGGGAGCAAAATTGTTAGAGACTCGGCAAGAAATGCCTAGGTTGCATAATTTAACAGCAGGAGAGTTAAGGATAATGCCGAAAAGCAATAAACACCATTTTATTATTATATTACGGGGATCAGAACGCGAAAGTATATCTAAGATCACCGAAAATTTAATTACAGGATTAAAGCGATTAAAATCGTTTATCTCGAAGGAACAAATAAAATCAATCAGTCTTGCAAAAAGCATCTCAATTGAAAACGTGTTATGGGATGACGTAATTGATAAAATTCGAAGCACATTAAGGGGATTATCAGTAAAAATAATTATATGCAAAGGCACTATTCTTTATCCTCGATTGAGTGAGCGCTCAAAAATTATTGAAGAGGCCCATTGTTCTACCATAGGTGGTCATAAAGGCGTAAATAAAACTTATAAGCGTATCAAGCAAAATTCTTATTGGGAAAACATGAAAGTTGACATACAAATGTATATTCGAAAATGTTTACCTTGTCAATTAAAAAAATTAGTGACAGTAAAAACTAAGAACCGTACGGTCATAACCGACACTCCGGTCCAACCTTTTGAAAAAATCGCTTTAGATATTGTTGGGCCATTTCCACGTACGGAGGACGGGCACGATAATATCCTGACGATACAATGTTGTCTAACTAAATATTCTCTCGCGATAGCTCTTAAGGATGCTACAGCGCGATCAGTTGCGGACGCTTTAATAAAAAGGTTTATTTGTACCTTTGGCTCTCCCATAGCCATTTTAACGGATCAAGGCACGAATTTTTTAAGTAGCTTAATGAAGCGGGTGGCAAAAAAATTTAGAATTACACAGTTCAAAACGACAGCTTTTCATCCACAATCGAATGGCTCTCTAGAGAGAAGTCACCATGTATTGAGCGAATATTTGAAACAATTTATTTCGCAAGATGAACAATGGGACAAGTGGCTAGAAATGGCTGCTTTTTCATATAATACGTCCGTACACGAAGCAACCCAACACACGCCTTACGAGCTAGTTTTTGGAAGGTTGGCTCGTTCACCGTCAAGTGACCCGCTTGAGGCAGAAGACCGGCTCCCAACGTATTCTGATTATATTATTGAATTAACCACAAGGTTAAATAATATTCAAGAGATAGCGCGAGAAAAATTAATAGCAGCCAAATGGCGTGCAAAATATTATTACGATAAAAGAGCGAATCCGCAAGATTTCAAAATTGGAGATTATATATGGTTATTAAAGGGTGGAAAAATTCACAAACTAAAAGATCAATATGAAGGTCCTTACCTAGTCATCGACATATTACGTAACGGCAACGTTAAGATTCAATTAAAAAATAATAAATATAAGGTGGTGCACATGAATCGTGTGCGAATATCATATATAGAACCAAAAAAATGATCGAATTTGGAGAGATAGGAAAGTTAAAATAACAAATCGACACATGAATTACGGTCAGATAATAAATTTATTCAATTCAAACAAATTTTAAATCATTAAGAGAAAAAGGACGATAAGAAGTAGTCCATTCCCAGAAAGAATCAAAACGTTGTATTCGATTCTATAACAAAATAAAAAGGGAAAGAAAATAAATAAATAAATATATATATATATATATATCGAAGATCGCGTGAGTGTCCGGTCCTCAATCGCCGATCGAGTAGAATAGACCCAAAACTCAGGTCAGTAACGGTAAAAGTACGAACACCCAAAACCTCTACAAATAGGGAGGGTTAAAATAGCACAGCACGACGTCGACAGGACTAAAATTAAAATAATATGCGGAAAAATTAAATCAGTGAGATAACCACAGAACGCAGGTGAAGCTAGCGAAAGGGAAAAGAGAGTGAATAGGAGATAGTTTATTTTCTTACAAAAAAAAAAAAGAAAAAAAAAAAAAAAAAAAAACTGACTGATCATTCTCTTTCCCTCAGCGCAAGATGTCAGCATATCGACAAAAACTGAGGATGGCAAGAATGTCCATAACTTACGGCGACGAAAATGAAACAAGGCGAATTTTAGAAAATATAGCGCCAACCATGCTCCCTTACGAAATGGCATTAATAATTTATCAAACCATTTTAACAAAAAATATAACCATAATGGAATATTGCCTCGATGAGTTATATAGTCAACAATTGTTACGACATTGCTCTTGGAAAGGAACAAATCTCTTGCATTTAGCAGTCGAAATGGGAGATACAGAAACTATGAAAGTTTTATTAAAACGGGAAATCTATAATATTAACGCAGTTAACGCTAACGGAGACAGAGCTATTGTTTTAGCATATGAATTCAACGATCATGAAAAAATGAATTTATTATTACGATATGGAGCGGAACTATACGTTCGAGGTAGTTACATGAGGTATATAAGTTTGCGTGCTTTACCAGGATTAACTACCCAATATTTAATAATTTGTCTCGCTCGAGAAGAAGTAGAAAATAGGAATGTTAATCAAGATGATGTTCAAGCGTTAAAACTCTATCATCCGGATTTATATAATAGCTATTTAAACTGTAAGCAAGAGTGGATAAAATTGAGAGAAACGTCATTTGCCGGAAATATCTCTTATCGAGATTTAATCGAATTCCCAATACTAAAATTCTTGCGTGTAAGCCGGAGTGTAATATATAGGACCAGGGAAAAAATCAACCCGACGGTTCTTTTCCCGGTATACGGAGCTACAGCTGCACTGGCCCTAAAAAGAATTAGTAAGGAAAGAGAAGAATGGGAAGAAAAGGAGGAATTACTTAACGAAATTACTTATGAATTAATTCCATCTTCAATCGTCGAGATGATTTCGTATTACTTATGTTTTAATTAAAAGCACATACATTTAGAGGAGTTGTCACACCTGCTGAGTCGAAGGATAGGGTGAGGACCAATTATGACTACGACCGATATTCCATCTAAATCCCTCACTCCGCAATAATAAAATAAGTTTCCAAGAAAAAAAAAAAAATTTTTTTCTTTATGATAAGGAGAAGAAAAATTCATAATGTTGTCAAGTATTATAATCGAACGGAAAGGAAACTTTTTTCTCTCTTCTTTTCTCTACAGATGGCCACTCTTTTAAACAGTCTCATTAGCAAGTGGATACCTTTTGTTTTCTCGGGCTATCAAAGGAAGATAGAATTAATAGAAGCTGCTATAGTATTGAAAAGAATAGAAGATGCTAAACTAATGATAACCATGTTCAATATTTTTATACAACCGGACGATATGGTAGAAATAATTAGTTCCGCGGTGGGATCTAGTAATGTCGATATAATTGAATTTTGTTTAGAAAAATATCCTAGAAGGAAAGCCTTACGATTATCAGAGGTTTTGGGAATAGCCATTCACCATGGCGAAGAAAAAATAATAACATCATTGTTAAAATACGAGGTAGACTGGTCCACGCCCGTAACATGGCGACTTCCAGCCATCTATTTAGCAGTTACAACAAAACGGCTGGATGTACTAGAAAGATTAGTTGAACTAAAAGTAGATCCTAATGAGGATGTCAATTGGGCTTATGCGTCATTGCGAGAAGCCGTCGATTACAACGATGATCGATATCTAAGACTTCTAATTAAAGCCGGGAGTGAAATCGATGCCTCTGGACGAACGGGATTAACCGCATTAAGAGTCGCGGTAAACAAAAATAATTCAATTGCGACAAGGATACTGTTAGAAGCAGGAGCGAACTCCAATAAACGAGATTATTTCAAAGTATCTCCGTTAGAGGCCGCCTGTAAAGGGAAGCCTGAAATTTTGAAAATACTATTACACTACGCTAAGAATACAGGAACCCCCCGTCGGCACAGTCCAGACTACTAGAGAAAGCTGCATCCGCCCCATATATATATTCTTATGATAATACGCAATTATTATTAGGAGAAGGGCTATCACCGGATTCTCGGTCTCGAGAGGGAAGGTACGCGATTGAGACTGCTATATTACAGCATAATGACCATACGTTGAAATTACTTTTGAGTCAAGGCGCAGATGCCAATGTACATTCCGTAACTGAGAGCAATATGTTACAGGCAGCAATTTTACATGGGAGCATAGAAGCCACCCGATTAATTTTAAATAAATTCGAAGACGTAAACGCGAGAAATTATAATGGAGATACTGCATTCAAATCAGCGTTTGTATTAGACAGTTATAAGAAAGCGGACTTGATTTTAAAGAAAGGAATTACTTTATATCCAGACGGAAAGCCGCTACGATATATTCGACCCGAAAAGATCCCTTGGTTAGCATCCCCATTATTAATACCTGCACTAGCTCGAGAGACAATGTTAGGAAAAACCATAAATTTCGAAGACATCCGAACACTTGAGAGTATCTACCCGGAATTGTATGCAGAATATCTGCAAGCGCGAAACGAATGGCAAAAGCTGAGCGAGACGATAGTTGTGAGAGGAGTAACCTATGTAGATTTATTAGAAAAACCCACAAAAGCACTTCTTCATTCATCTAGAATCGAGTTACTCCCACGGTACGGAAATTCATATCACTATGATAACTTTCCGATTTATTGTTTAGCGATTTCCAAAGCTTTAAAAAAGTTAATAAGAAAACGGGCTATTTGGATAGGGCATGAGAAAAGGTTACGCGTCATTACTTTTAAAAGAGTCCCTGACGTCATTTTAAAAAACGTTGCCTACTATTTAAGTATATAGAAATCAAGTAAATAATTAAACTAGAATTCAAAAAGTAAACTCCATTCTTATACCATTAATATCCCTTTTCTAGTAACCACAATCGAGGAACCTTCAAACCCTACAATGAGAGTAATAAAGAACAAGAATAAAAGGGATAATGAATTGCAGTACGAAAAGGACGAAGTTCCCATTTTAGTCACTGTCGAGTCTCCTCCAACCAAGAAAATGAAAACGTCAGCCGTGCTCCATCGTGTTCATTCCCGCACCAATTATAAAGGAGAGCACAGCAAGAGGCAACAAAATTCAATAGGAATCAATGAAATAGAAAAGGAAATTTTTTTGGGCAATTTTATAGTCATTAGCCAACAAAAATTTTAAAAAATTAGAGCAATTGAATGATGTATTATGGCAAAATAATACTGACACAACTTGGCAATTATTAAAGAGTTTATTCGAACGACTAAATGGAAATAGGTTAACATATCTCCTACAATTAGTAAGAGGAAAAATAAATAAATGGGATGAGAAAAATAACAAGGGGGAAACTTTAATATTTCAATCCGTCAAAGCAGGAAGCGCTAGAAGTGTCCGATATCTGTTAAAGCAAGGCGCTGATGGGTCTATCGTCACAAAGAAAGGCACGGATTTATTCTATGAGGTTATAATGAGAAGGGAGGAGAAAGTATTACAAACCGTGATTGATATGGGTATAAAACCTACGAGAAATATATGTCCATTTATAACCGCCTTAGAAAATGATATAAAACATTTCATACCGATTTTATGGTCCAATGGATTTAAGCCTAATGACCCAGTAGAAGCATTACGCATCGCTATAAGAAAGGAAGATATATTAGGCATTCGATGGTTGTATACGCGACAAACACCTGAGGGATCAATGGGATTTTTACACGAAGCTGTAAGACAGGGAGTAAAAGTTGAAGTAGTCCAGCAATTAATAGACTTAGGATATGATTATGAGGCTCGTACAAGTCACGGGAGAACAGCATTACAAATAGCCATTTTAGGAAGGTATGATCATTTAGTAAGATATTTGATAAAAAGAGGAGCCAATGTACATGGTCGTATGGGGGAAGACGGAGAAAGTAATCTTTTTCTAGCTGCACGCACTCGTAATATAATAGCCGCATTAACATTGTTGCATCACGGCGCATCCTGGCGGGAGCAAGACCTTACTGGGGACACTATTGTTGATCGAGCCATAAAAGATAATGACGAGGAGATGTTAGTCTTGATTTGGGGGCTTGGAGCCAAGTTATACGGAGACTCGAATAAACCCATGTTAAATTCGAAAGTTGAAATTGAAGGGAGGAGAGCAATAGTGAGGAGAATGGTTTTGATTCAACACATAGAGGGTAATGTACATCCCGAGGATTCCAGGAATATAAGTTCACAAACAGCCTACCTCTCTTATTATCATTATTGTAGAACCACATTAGAACGCATGCGTCATGAAGAGAAAAAGAATACAGGAAAAAGAGGATTATATAGTTTACTTGTAGGACCAAGAAGAGAAGTGATTTTTGAGCAAGCAATCAATAATTCATTAACAGAATTTCAAATTAAATTGTGCGATAGGAATAATCCTTATTACTTAGAATTAAAAACAAATTTAAATATAACATTGGGAGAAGTACAATTAAAATTAGTAGAAGAAACTCAAAGTCAACTTAAAGCCGTAACCGTAAGGCAGGAAGATATTCTGCGTTTATTATACAAAGAATGCGCTATAAGTCAGTGCGTAGTCAATTAAAGAAAAGAAAGAGAAGAAAAAAGAAAAGGGGAGGAAAAAGAAAAACGAATATACATATATATATATATATATATATATATATATATATATATATATATATATATAAAGATTCTTACGTTATTACTATATTAAGTTGACAAGGAAAATCTCGCTCAAAAGATATTTGTATTAATCTCTTAATTAGGAAACGGAAAAAGAACGGAAAAGCTCGTGCGTCGTCATGTTGAGTGTAGGAGAGGGACGCTCATTGGAAAAAAAAAGAGGATGAATTATGGCTTAGCAAACTTTACCTATTAGTATAACCAAGTACTAAAGAAAAAAAGGCTAAATAATGCTTCACTAATATTTAACCATAAAGCATGAATAAGAAATATAAGTATATATATATATATATATATATATATATATATAGAATAAGATTATTTTATTATTATATATAAGTAATTACAATTATCATAATAAATAAATGTATACAAACTAAGAGTAACAAAAAAAAAAAAAAAAAAAAAAAAGAGAAGAGAGAAACAGAGACACTTATCATATCCATCAATTAAGGGTGACTTTCCCTTTCAGTACACGGACAATGGATACAGGACTATATTTCTTGGTACTGATCTGGAGCGGTATCGAAGGAAGTCAGAAAATCCCATTGATGGCCGTTTCCGATACTATAGCGTATACATCTGGATTATATTTCGAACGTCTAAACGAATTACAATTTATTAGAGACGAATGGACGTATTTAATTTACCTTGACACGTATGAAGAGCAATTTAACGCTACTAATTTATTCGGGATAATACAAATGATCGGAAAAACCTGTACGCCGCGTAAATTATGCGGAAATCGAGAAAAAGAGATTGAAAGACTGAATCGATTATTAGATCGTGTAGAACGGGGTAGAATCAATTTTGAGAAGGAATTACAAACTTTACAAGACGATTTAACCGATAGCCAGAAGCTAGAATATAGCAATGAAATAATAAATCTAGAATCCACAAATAATTATTTTAAACATGTACAAGAAGCTAAGATTCATATAATTCAAAGTAGCCTAGATGGGTTCAAAGAAAAGAAAAATATGAGTGAAGGAAATTTATTCAGCAACTTCAATATGAAATTAAAAAAATTCATAAAAAACAAAGACATTCAAGATTCCATAACAAATGAAATATTACAGAGTATCGAAACTCAATTACACTTATTTAACGAACTTTTTAGCGGAGCGTTAGAGACCGTTCGTAGTTTAAGAACCAAACAAATCTATCCGGGTTTATTAAAATTTCATGATTTACAAAAGGTAATTGATCAGACCATTGAATTAAATAAACCTTACAAATTTCCGTTAGAAAAATATCTCTCGCATGTTGACGTACTAGGGTACATATCTTGCATAAAAGTAGGGAGAAAGAATAATCGACTTTTAATCAGCATTAAATTTCCTTTAATATCCGAAACAAAATTTATTGTATATAAAGTACAAGCCCTACCGATCCCAATTCGAACCAACTCTAGTAATGTAGTCAGCGTATATGTAGAACCTCGAGCACCATTAATAGGATTTTCAGAAAACGCTAGTTATGATATGACTATAGAACAATACGAAAAATGTATATTTGCACCAGAAGGGGCATTATGTCATCCGGTTCAATTAGTTCGATCAGAATCAAAAAACACCAGTTGCGAGTTTACTCTATTATACGATCCACAAGCAATAGATTATCGACAGTGTAATGTGAAATATCGGGATAGTTTTGTATCTTTTTGGAAAGCATCCATAAAAAATCAAGTATGGATTTTTTCTCTCAGCAAACCAGTAGAATTACAAATTTTATGTAAAAAAAGGAAAGATTATTTAACGGTCAACGCTACCGGAGTATTGAAAATAAAATCGGGATGTAAGGCAATTGCCGGTCATTATCCATTATCATCCAATATTCGCGTAACCGATCCCCTAGTAACAATAATATTTCCGCAAGTTGATTTGAATCTCGATCAAAATAATTCATTAATCAATACTATATCAACGTTAAAAGCAGGGTTTTATAATGAAACCTATAAAATAGATTGGACTAAAGATCAATCTTTTTGGGATTTAGAAGCAGAAATAAAAGAAGCCGGATTAATGTATCAATCGGAGGGTAATTCAAATATAAAAATTTTAATCATAATTCTCACAACCTCAATAGTAATCAGTCTTCTATTCGGAATAATACTAGCAATAATTTGTTTTAAAGCTATGGAAAGAGGAATTAAGAATAATGAGTCAGAGATTAGAGTAAATTATAAGAGGAGGTCTGCAGAAATTCACGTACCTGTTGATGAATTATTCGATAGGTATTATTTAAATCAGCGTCCAGAAGTAGGAGCGCATAGTACTGCAGAACTGCCCGCCTTATCAGTATAAAGAAATAGAAAGTCCATACATTATCAACACTTTACAGGGGCAAAACACAGCAACACAAATAATTGATACCAAAGAAAAGGGGAGAAAGCCAGACAGTTTTTACTGTTTCAGAAAATGGAGATCTTCTACTACCTAGCGTTGGCCTTCGGAGTGATTGGACGAAGCGGGGGGAGTCGTTTGGCTGGGTTTGACTGCGGAGATCAATTGACAAATTTAACAACAATATCCTTACTAGATATTGGAGAATGCGATATTGAAGTACCAGACTTAAATATCACTAAGCAATATATTCAATTGTTACAAGTCACAGAATTTACAAAAACTCATCTGATTCAATGTTCAGTTAAAATTACACGACACATAACACATTGCGGTATGCACTCACACTCTTCGGAAGTATTAGACGGAGAAATTAGTTATTATCAGGAAATTTCGAGGGATGAATGTATGAGAATGTTTGACGGCAGATACATCAATATTGCGGGCACCTCTATTAATAATCTATCGAAAAATAGTACTTTCTCAACACCGGTAACTTTCGCAGGTTCGGTTGATTCAGGAGGCAAGTGTAAAGGTACGTCCTACTCAGATCCCTATGGACACTGGAATGATGTTTTAGTACAAGGATTTGTAGAGATATCATTAATAGATTATTACGCAACCGTTAATTTAAATTCAAATCGGATACAATTAAGATCAGGGACAACTTGTCAACTAACAAATATTCAATGCAGGGATATGTTAGAGGGATATGCTTACTGGGAGCCGTTACCGGAGGATAGTTGTGGAAAAAAAATACACTGTGCTATATGAAGGCTATGCCAATCGAACAAAAGAAATTAAATCAGATCATGTCACGTATATGTTAGAAACACAGGATATCACATTCGCTTTAACTAGTATCGGCGAAATAAAAGTATGTGGACATAATTTAATTAGAACAGAACATCCAAAATTATTTATACTAGAAAATTTTGAAGAAAAAACCTTCTTATCTAAAGTAAATTTACCTGTAGAAAATCTAGATATTTTCACATATGTTAATTCAAAATTCGTATACGTAGAAAGACATTTCAAAAGCCAAATAAATCAGATGTATTATGATCTTTTAAACCATAAATGCGAACTC
>QLSS01001018.1:0-10971 GCA_024372645.1 Trichomalopsis sarcophagae | reverse complement strand
GCGGGTTCCGAACCGATGACTAGTATGACGGACGCACTAGTACACAGGGCCGGGAAGCCGAGCCCCACTTTGTGGATTCGAAAGCTTCCATTCACATCGTGTACCCCGGAGGGTTGGACTCTGTGTGGCAGTGGTAGCAGACTTCACGGTTATATAGTGTAAACCGGAGCCACTTTTTCGAATGCGAAGTGGAAGAAGTGGGGTTGCTAGAACGAACCCGCGAACCCACACCAAGGGTTACGACTCTATGCGGCGTGTATAAATTCATGCCTGTGGGGCTCCTGCGGGGGCCTCCGTGATTACGAGTTATGGTACCCGACTAAGGGTCAGCCGGCTGAGGTTAAACAGTCTCCCTTATGCGATTGAGAGAGTTATCTAATTACTGGTTCGGGCCTTCCGGATGGGTTGGCTAACTTGCCGATCGATCGTGTGGCGGCAGTGAATACCCAAGGGTAATGCATACTGTCGTTAGTGGGTTAGTGGAAAGAGGTTAGTACCCCCAATACTAGTTGTCACTATGTCGAAAAAAAAAAAAAAAAAAAAAAACAACAAAACATCGAATTCTTCCCACGCGCATTGCATTTTATCTCGCCGAGGCTTAAATCATAAAGTCCAATGGGCGAACGCAAAGCATTAATGTGCGAGAACAAATGACTAATGTGCGAGGAGTTATGAGTAATACGCGAGCCCTAAAAAAAAAAGTTCCCCACACGCAATGCTTTTTTCTTATCGTAATTCAATTCTCAAAGTTTCCCACACGCATTGCTTTTTCCGTTAAAGCACAATACACAACACAATGCGCGTGTGCTTTTCTTCTTTCTCTCATTATCGTTCAGCAGCCGATCGCGCGTTCACTCGATGTTGTTCTGCTCCACTCCAATAATACTCTCGAATTCTCGAGAGCGCCTTCTGCTGCTGCTCTTTGCAGCTGGGGTCTCGTCTATCCGACAAGACGAATCCCCAAGCCAAGGGCTGAGTCTCAACAGATCGCAGCGTGGTAACTGCTCTACCGAGTACAACACCCCGCCAGGTATCTAAGTCGTCTACAGACGATTCCGAGTCTCGACATCGAACTTGGTATACCCATGATCTACCGCTAGAAGCCAGGCCTGCTCTCGGTAAGATCCCGAAGCAGGATCCGCGACTCCGTACGGCAATTAGGGCCGTGCAATGTTTTTGCCCTTTTGCTCTACGCGAGGTTTCTGTCCTCGCTGAGCTGGCCTTAGGACACCTGCGTTATTCTTTGACAGATGTACCGCCCCAGTCAAACTCCCCGCCTGGCAGTGTCCTCGAATCGGATCACGCGGGAGTATTAACGACGATCGGCCGAAGCCTCACGCCACTCTTACACGCTTGGCTCTAGAACACCGTTACAGCCGGGATGAAAGTCCACGACGCACGCGCTCCGCCTAACCGAGTAAGTAAAGAAACGATGAAAGTAGTGGTATTTCACCGGCGATGTTGCCATCTCCCACTTATGCTACACCTCTCATGTCTCCTTACAGTGCCAGACTAGAGTCAAGCTCAACAGGGTCTTCTTTCCCCGCTAATTTTTCCAAGCCCGTTCCCTTGGCAGTGGTTTCGCTATATGGTAGATAGGGACAGTTGATTGTCAGTGCACCAGTTACAGCTGTTAAATATTTGCGTAAAGAGCCCGATCATGCCTGCCTTGGCTGCATGCTTGATCATGTCTGCTTCAAGCATGTCCCTTCCTGGTGCCTTTCCGTTTTTCATTGAGTTTATTGCCTGTTTTACCTGTTCCTCTGTCTATACAATGTCTGCCATGTCTTCGAGTGTTGGGAGACTTGTGTTTTCTTCGTCCTGTGACCGTGCCTCATTTGAGCCAAAGAACCCGTTTAGCAGTGTCCGCGCCGTTTCCTCCCAGTTCTTGGTGTGACCTTCAGGTGTTCTGATGCTCGCGAGAGCCTTGTTTACACTTATCCTGTCGTTGAGCATCTTGTACACAAAGCCGTAGGAATTTTCTTCGCTTGTTTCTTCTACAAATTTCACTAGGCTGCTATGTCTCGTGTGTTGGACCGTCTTCGTATACCTTATTCTCGCCTCATCATAGTCTTGTTTCTTCTCGTCCCTAAGTTCCGGTTCTCTTGCTTGTTGATACGTTCTCCAAGCTCATTTACTTCCTTTTTAAGGTCAGTTAATTCATTGTTCCACCATGGTACGGATTTCTGAAAGATCCTCTTTTTCGGTATAGTGCCTTGTGCTGCTCTTTTTATGGTCCTTGTTACCCAGTCGATTAGGGTGTCGACTTCACTCTGGTCCCGAATAGAGTAAAATCTTTGTCGATCGATTTCAGCTTGTATCTTCCCGCGAAACTTTTTCCAGTCTGCTTTAGCAGTGTTGTACCTGCGTTCCTTGATCCTCGGTAGGCTGATTTAACTGTTCAGGGTTAGTACAATCGGTCGGTGATTGCTGCTTATCCAGTCCGGCACAACTTCCCAGGAGCCTACTCGAGCTGCTGTTCTGGTGTCTGTTAGTGTCAGGTCGATGTCCCTATTACCCCTTGTGTAGGTACACGGTTGATGTGGTCTGTTGGCCGAAATAAGTCCTCTTCTAAGGATCAGTTCCTCAATGTCTTCAGCTCTGATGTCCTCACCTGTGCCATCCAGGCGCCAGCTCCACATCGGCGATACAGCATTTGCGTCCATTCCAACGATAACTGGGTGGTTTCCTACTGCTGTTAAGGCGTTATCCAGTTGGTGTGTGAAGATTTGTTTATCCTGGGAAAACTGGCAGTAGAGCGAGACGACGTAAAAGGCCCCGTAGGGTCCTGTGATGTGTGCACAGACACAGTGTGGGGTACTCACATAGTCCTTGTCTAGAATTATAATTGCCGCCCATGGTGTTTCATTTTTATTGGCGCCCGTAATGGTGCAGTTTGAATATTTACCGGTGGCTGCAACCTGGTTGTTATAGGTGTATGGCTCTTGTTGCATCAATATTGGGGCTTTGACCTCATGTGCTCTCTCTATAATTTCGCTCATAGCTAGTCTTGATCGGCCCAGATTTGCCTGTATTATTTTTATCCTGCCTTGACTATCCATAATTGGTGTTCATTTGCCATGCCTCCACCATGGTTTTGTATGCTGTACAGTCGTTGTTTGCAGGGTGCTTGTAGACCTTTCCGAGCCTTTTACAGAGTGCGCATGCTCTTGGTCCTTCTTTATTTGTACATGTGCTAATTCGGTGCCCATCCTCTCCACAATGTCCGCAGGTTTCCTTATCAGCTCTGCAGTACTTTGAAACGTGTCCAAGACCTTGGCATCTATAGCACCGCGTGATAGCACTGTAATCCATTACTCGGCAGCGTCTTACGCCTATGTGTACTTTGTCTAGGTGACGCAGGGTGTTTCGTAGTTGAGGAGATACTTCTAGGATCCAGTTCGTCGTCTGCTCGTCCTTCTTACCCGTTCTGAACTTGAACTTGACGTGCTGGTTTATTTCTTCTCTTGTGATACCGTTTATGTCATTCTGGTTCGACAGTGCATCTTTTATACGTTCCTCTTGTAGATCTGCTGGGATATCATAGATTATTAGGCGTGGGTTTCGCTTTGTTCTCTCCGTGGCCGCTAGACCTTTCTTCTGGAGCTCGTTGTTGCCTAAGACTTTACGTATATCGACTTCTGCTGCCGTTCCGACTATTACACCTTTTTTAGTGCGCCTAATATTTTTCAGCTGGATACCATTGCTTACTGGGTCCAGTACTTCGATCAGTTTCTCCTTTATCTGGTCAGGTGTGCTCTTGTCATCCTGCTCCTTTGCCTGGACAAACAGTTCGTATTTGTTTCGTGGTTGGATTTTCTTTCCCTGGGACCGTATCGGTGGAATCCTGTCTTTGCGCTGTCCCTTTAAAACGCTGCTATAATCTGGAGCTTTTTCCAGTGATCTTATCCACCTGTCCTCCTTCAGGGCCTGAAGCTGTCCTTTAAGTTCAGCGTTCGCTAGTGCTAGCTTCCTTATCTGATCCATGGCGTCCACCAGTTTACCCTCCACGTAAGCAATGACATCGTTGCTGACTTTAAGTTCTTAGCTCTGCTTGTTCTCCAGGTAGTTTTTGACTTCGTTCACGATCTTGTCGACTTCTACTTGTGCGCTTATTTCTGTGCAGAAGGCTTCATCTGGATCCACTTCTTGATACTGCCGTCTTTTCCTTTTATGTGCACTCGATTCTAAGCTTCTACTGCTGCTGGCATTGCTGTTAACGCTGTTTGCTCTTGACCTAGTCCAAGTTCCAAAAATACCTGGCTTAAGGAGATTCTGGGAATTCGAGTCAGCATCTTCCATGGTCTCATCTTCGTTTCCCCCAGGCATTTCAAAGGTTTGTCACGCCTTAGGGTGTGTTAGAGAGGCTGTTACATCTGCAGGACGCCTCAATTGAGGCCGCCCTGGACTACCTGCAAAGGCGCTGCAATCTAAAAGACCGTGTGGCACTTTTCTTATGTAGAGGGCGCTATAATCAAGGAGCAATGGTAGATAGGGTAGATAGGGACAGTTGATTGTCAGTGCACCAGTTGTTTTGGGCTGGCGGTACCTCGGGAGCAGCTCCTATACCCGCATTTTAGTGATCTAGCTACGTCACCGCCAATTGCAGCCGGCTTGGAAAAACCCCCGTCCAGTGGGTGGTATTTTGGACGAGTAGCCCTCCCTTTAGGGAATAACACACTCTGCCGCTTACAGGCTGAGGTTGGTCTATCCTCAGCCGAATAAACGTTGCCCAGCGGGGACTGCGTGGAGGTGGAGTCACGGCTCCCTGAGTTTCTGCTCAGGAAGCTCGGGCTTATTGTGTCATCTATGTACTTCTTAGTGTCTTATTCTTCTAATATTCTTCTAATGTCATCGTTAATTTTTCTTCCTCTAGCTTCTAGTAATGTAATAAAATCTTTGTACTTCTAATAGCATCTAATTTTCGCTGGTTTTCTTCTTATTCTATTTAATTTCTTCTTATTCTGTTTTTATTTGACTAGGTGCAATTTAATTTTCTCTCTTCTTCCAACTTTTTGTTGAACAGGACAGTTTTACTAAAGTCTACAAATGCTTTAAAATTGTTACAACTATTGACTAGACTCAAGAGATCATGCAGGAGCCAGTTTATGCCGTTTTCTGCCAAGGCATCATTCAATTTTGCGCGTTCTTCATTATAGTTATTACAAACTAGGATTAGGTGCTGCCATTCTGCTATGGTTCTGTTTCTCGCGTCGTTTTTTATCGTTTTGATATCTTCTCTCCGTTCTCTGTGGTCTTCTAGCCCATTTTTTGCCCTGTAGATCTCATATCTTTCCTTGACTAGGAGGTCTAGTGGTATACTGCCTGTTATCACTTGTAAGGCCTCTGTAGAAACGGTTCTATACGCGCGTGCTACTCGTAAGAGTGCTACGCGCTGATGCCTGTTCAATGTGTTTCCAAGTGTTGCATTTACTTTGTCCCCCCATGCGCCCGAGGCATACAGTACAGTGGGTAGAAATACACCTTCATACAGCGTTTTAGGCAGCCAAATTTTATTCCCCAGTTTGCTCTTGAAACGACACCGAGCCTCTGAAAGAGTCTCTTTACCTTTATTCCCACAGTTTGAATGTGTTGAGCGATCGTGAAGCGTGTACCTATTGTGACACCCAAGTACTTGACATAGTCAGCTATCTTGATTCCAACTCCATCTATTTTTATTGTCGGTGGCCTTTTTCCTCCCTTGCCAGTTTTTGTAATAGAGCCGGTCATGTTTCCTTTGAGTTGGAGCCTCTTCTTGTTTTGCCTTGAGTCAGCCGTTATCGCTTTTCCTGTCAGGCCGTGGCTGAGGTCACTGAGAAGTATCATTTCGGTCTTGTTCTTTGACAGCGTCAAGCCCTCGCTAGTCGTCCACCCGAAGATGTCATCGACCAGAGCTTCTTCACAAAGAACCCGTTTAGCAGTGTCCGCGCCGTTTCCTCCCAGTTCTTGGTAGATAGGGACATTGAGTCTCGTTGATTTAACGTGCGACACCTGCCTTCCGGCTTAATTCACACGGCCCCCATGGGCAAGGGGTTGGGATCACGCCCGAACCAGCGCAACCTCGCTAGTGTCAGGTCTACAGATTTCTCTTCCTGGTTTGTCAGGACCAGGTGATCCTCTCTGCATGAGGCGGGGCCCATCAATGCCCCTGCTAGCTCTGCAGGCTAGCGCCCGAGCTGAGACCGCAGCTCACCCGTCGAGGCGTAAAACGGAGCCCGCGCCTAAGCACGTCACCGCCCATACCTCTCGCCTGCGTTTTGGGCTATCAACCAGCTGCCACCACGAGTCCAACACCATGGTCGGGCAGGGTCCCGATAAGCCTATCGGAGCCCTGGGGCCCCCGACCCCCGTGGTACCATTTAGCCTCCTGGTTGGAGGTTCGAGACGAGTCTCTTCCGTCTTTGCAGATCTTGCACTCTGCCCGGCTCGGTAGAACCGGTTAGCTGAGGGCATGGGTTTGCTAGATAAAGGGGATGAGACCAGAGCCCCCCTTGCGGTTTCACATTCACTCACTCATTCGGTCTTTCTTCTTCATTCATTCGACTGATCACACTTGCTCGCATACGATATGCACGCTCGATGAACGTGCACAGACAGTCATAGTGCTCACTAGGTTCATTCAGAATATTCAGTCCCCATTCATTCGTTAGAATCCACCGCCCGAGAGCATGCCCTCTCGCTTCTCTTTCTCTACTCGATGTCGAATCCTTGCTGTGCCACAGACCACTCGAGGCATTTGCGTCCATACCCAGGATGCATTCATGTCCAGCTATTCTCTCAAGCAGTCTGTCCAGGCTCAGCAGATATGGCTCGATATCCTCGCCGAAACAGCAGTATACCGAGACCATGTAAACCTCGCCGTGGACGCCTTTCGTCCATACACACACGCCATTCTCGCAATCCCAATCATCCAATGAGAGGCACTCGATGGTATCACCCAACACAACAAGAGCCGCCCTGCCACTTTTACTAACAAACACTCTAGTACCATACGGCAACCCAACCACACGACCATTCACGCAGTGCGGCTCCATCCATCATACATCACACTGTATCCCCGTTGAGCATTCACTTGAAGCACACGAAATCCCCGGGAATGCGCCATTTTATGAGCCTATCCTTCCTCTCAGTCGCTCTAGTCTCCATTTATACTCCGGGCACTCAGGAGAGAGGGCCGAGTGGGTCACACTAAGACCGCGGGTCCGACAGTTCCCGCAGTCTTCCCGCTCCTTGCAGCCCACACCCCGATGCCCGGGTTTTCCGCATCTATAACACAGACGCTCACTCTTGCACTCACGTAGCAGATGCCCATAGCTGAAACACCCATAACATCGCGGCACGTTTTCATATTTGCTCACACGGTATGCATTCCACTCGATATACACACGCTTCTCCTCCAGGAGTCGATCCCGGATCCGCCCGGCAACGTCGAGAATGACATTGCCGACCGAAACTCCCGGTTTCGACTGTCTGGAGGCCACACGCACCTCCCTTCCCACATTCTCTCTTTCAATCACTCCACTCAGATTTTTCTCATACAAGCTGCCGAGGAAGCGCTCCTCGGTCATCTCATTGGGCACGTCATACACAATCACCCTCGGATTGAGCTTTCGCGGCTCGTCTGCACTCAGATTCACTCGCACATTGCTTACCGCACGCTTCAGGCATTCTCTCTCTTTCTCACTGAGGGTCTCAGTAATCACACCACCATTTTTGGCTTCACGCACATTCTTCACACGCACATTCTCACAGCCACTCGCACTCTTGAGCCTATTGAGAATGGCCGTGTTCGGCTCATTCTCCTTGCCTTTGAGTACGAGGGCGTAGCTCGGCTTGGCCACACTCACCGGCTTCGCAGTCGTACGTTGTTCAGGCACTCCTCTGGCAGCCGCGACCGTGGTGTACGGGGCCACGGAGGCACGCGACACTCCTTAACCACAGACGCACACAGCTTTTCGCTCTCAAGCAGTCTGCCGCGCAGTTCTTTATTTTTTTTTTTGATGCAATAAATTGTTGAATTTAATTTTTGTAGATGAAAGTACAACCAAAAGTAATCTTTATTGAAATTAACTGAAATTAATATTGTATTTAATTATTATAGTTATAAGATTATTGTTTATGTTTCTAAATGATGAAGGTCTGTATAACTCTGCAATTGAGCGTTTGATGAATTGTCACAGAAGACATGTACATATGTAACTATATATGAGGTAAAAAATGGTAATGAAAATATCAACTACAAAATTGCCTAATAAAATGGAACAAAACAAAATATTAAGGGACAAATTGTCGAATATAAATTTTCACAAGAAATATATCGATTATATAATTCTGAAAATTTCAAGTTTATTTAAAATTGTTTTGAAATATTGATACATAGCTTTAAGCCGATATTAATAAAAGGAAAAAGAAAATGTGTTTTGAACATAAAAAAACTGAAATAAATAATACATAGTCTTGGTTTCGCAATTAAATATAAGTAGAACACAAATGAACTTGAATAATTCATTTCACTTATTAATAACGTTTTTGGTTTTGCACTTAAGCAGACCTAACCATAAATTAACTTTAATTAATAATTTAACAGATTATTAATTTTTTTGGTTTCGCCACAAATACAAGTAGGAACTCAAACATTATTTTTCTTTTGATCAATTTAAACTTTTACAACACAAATTAACTCAAACAAAATTATTAAATTTATTATTAACCTTTTTGGTTTTTCAATAGTGTTAAGAATCCCTGGTAAAAATAACTTATTAAATCCGAATCGAAAGATAATAGGGTTTAATTGGATTTCTTAATCGGGAATTATCCAATTGAAACCAATTTAATCGATTAAAATCCATTTAATCTGATTTTAAGTTTTAGTCGGTCTTAATCGGATTTAAACAATTGTGTTTTTAAATAAATATTAATTTGTTAAAAAATACAACTGAAACTGAAAATGCGACTAAAACTTAAAATCAGATTAAATACATTTTAATCGATTGAATTGGTTTTGATTAAATAATTTTTGATTAAGAAATCCAATTAAAACCTATTACCTTTTGAATCGGATTTAATAAGTTATTTTTACCAGAGAAGACCTAATCACTTTAAATTATACACATCTAATAACCATGGACGGGCTAAATCTTTTTTTTTTACTTTTAAGTAAACTTTTAAGTAACTATTGTGATGTTGCGCTTTTTATAACCAGAATTTGGTGATGCAAACAATCATATACTCTGTTGTTTTGCTTCTACTTCGTACCGCGGACTCTTAGATCTTCAGAGGGGGGACAAATCGTAGGTTATAGGAACAGGTATGCCTGGCGTGGCGGAGGTCTCAAATAAAGCTTAATTCACACTGTTATAGTTGGTAATAATAATTCGTATATTCTGCAACCCCCATTACGGAACGGGATTCGCCCGTATACAATTTGTTTAATAATACCGAGACTAGGATTCTCGCGTGCTCTCAATCTTGATTAACGAATCTAATTATTAATCATCCTCGCAAATGAAGGCAATGACGTTACTCTAATAGAAACAAACTCGTAGTATTAATTATTGAAACAATGAAAACGCAATTGAGTTTATCGGTCGTACACGGATCCTCCAAAATGGCGTCGGCGTCGCTTTAACGGACACGTCGTCCCTCAAAATGGCGTAAGACCGTTACTCTCTTGAGATAGAGTTGTCCTCCTCCAGTCGCCCCAGTAGTCGTGCTGAAAAACGCGAAAACCGATAGAACGTATCGATAGATCCGTGATCAACTACGGTACTAACGGGCAATAAGCATCAATACTTGGATTTGCGGGCGCAAACGTATTAAGTTGAGGAATGACTACGAACAATCGACTACTTTATTCGTGAGAATTGCTTACGAGAGGATTTGTCGTTACCAGGTATCTAATTAACGCGCGTTCTATTCTAGATTTTCAAATCTACAGGGGCTAGGGCGTTATCGTTATTTTTGCCGGATCGCTTAGCGATCAACAGCGTCGCAACGCATTACTTCCCAACCGTTGCTGGATCCTTAGATTCACAACGTCTTAAAATCTCTCTGTGATAATGCTGGATCTCTTGATGATCGACAGCGTCGCTACTGAAATTGTTGCGCGGTATCTGGATCGATTTCCGATCAACAGACGGCAAAAATGATTACGATATTTCGCTGGATTGCACAGCAACCGATAGTGTGTCAGCGTTTGCCAAATATGGCGGGATCAGTTAGATCGACCGCGTCTCAACCTATTCAAACGGCGTGATTACAGACGCACGCTACGCGAGGATAATTCCGTTGCACGACATAAATTTACCACTCACCAGACATTTAGGTAATCCAATATCAGACCAACAACAACTTACTCGTACTCTGAACTACTATTTCCCCTCCTTTGCTCGATGATGGTTAAGTTGGGCTGGCAAGTAAATCTTTGGATGCGTCCTGCTCGCTTCAAGGTTGAGAGAATTCTGGTGAAGAAGGTAGTCTCCTCCTTCCCTCTATCCTGCGCGTCTCCGGAAAATCTTAATCCGCGCCCTCTATAATAATTTATATTGGCGCGAAATCATCGGCGTTATATACGCTGGAGCTATCTCTTACGCGAGCGAGAGAGAAAGGGATAGTATATGTTAGGTCGCGAAGTCGTCATATTTCCCCTTGTCAGGATTTAGGCGATCCGCGGACGCGGTGCACTGGACTCTCCCGTGTCCATTGGGGCGTCACAGTGCGGCGACATGGCTCTGGTAGTGGTGCGCGCTAGTGGTGTACAAGCGCTCTCCCACTACCAGCATCGTCTCGCGGCGGCATGGCTCTGGTAGTGGTGCGCGCTAGTGGTGTACACGCGCTCTCCCACTACCAGCATCGTCTCGCGGCGGCATGTATATTCGCGCGCGATTCCTACTCTCCGCGCGCGCTATATTTCGGCGCGTTATTACTCTCTCTCTCTCTCTCTCTCTCTCTCTCTCTCTCTCTCTCTCTCTC
>QLSS01001017.1:0-18220 GCA_024372645.1 Trichomalopsis sarcophagae | reverse complement strand
CCCTGTTTATCATCCTTCTGACTCCAGTTCTCACGACGTCTTCTAATTCCACTTCTCGAGATGTCTGGAAATTTTCTCCCTTTCTTGCTATGGAACGGACGCATTTTAATTTCTACGATCAGTCGGTTAACATCCTTCGAATTGTTCGGTCCTCTTGCTCTCTTGTTCTGAGTTTGTTTGTTGCTGTTGATTTTATAATACTGTCGGTTGATACTTCTGATTTCTTTTTTTTTTATTTTATTTGTTTTTGGCAATTTGTCAAAAAAAGTTTACGCAATCGTGCCAGTATCCAAAATTTAATTCAAGTGAATTAATCGAATTTGGTGAAAGTACAGTAATTTGTTAGTAATCAACGTGTGAGAATAGTGACTATGGCTTTAAGTAAATCCGAGTGTCCTTACAATCTTTGCATTGAAAACAGGGTAAAGGACCTCTTTCCTACTTACGAAGAGGAATTGGTAAGTTTTTTGTTTTTTTTTTATTTTGATTATAAGAATTAAATTTTCATGATCCCTGGATTTCTTTATACCTCGAAGTTCAACTTTTTAATTTTTTTGACTGTTGTTTAGATTACGCCCAGGGTCCCTTGTATAGCGGGGACACAACCCACTTTGTGTCATCGTCCTTGTCTGGGAATTGATATGCTGTGCGTAGTATGCCATCAAGCTCAATCGGAGGCAACGAGGGTGAGAGTTCATACTACTCATTCAGGAGCTAAGGTAGGTGGCGCTACTAAGCCTTAATTCCTTCTGTTGTTCATGTTTCGTTATAGTTTAATTGTTTAATTGTTCCAGTACTCTTATCCTATTTGCGTGACATCGGACGGCCGCTCTCCTCTCGGCTTGGTCCCAAATCTCTGGGTTCCATGCCATATATCCTGCGTCGACTGCCCGAATCGAGGACACGGAAAGTGCGAGATTTGTGGCTTGTATATAGATCAGACTTTTGAGAAAATTCGATGGGAGAATTATGGCGTAAGTGACTAAAAAAAAAATTTCTTTTGTTTCTTTCTTGTGACAAAATTATGGATTTGATTGCTTTTTAATTATTTTCTTTTATTTATTTTAGCGTTTGGTCCCGCGTTTTGAGTTTGTGGAGCAGCCGTACGTCTTTCGAGACAATCTTGTACAATGGCATCGTAGGCGATTGGCTTCAGGTCCTTTCGTAGCTACTCGATGGGGTAAATCTCGCCAGGATCGACGCCCTTTCTATTTGCATGACGATGATTTCGATTTGGTGTGAAAGTTTCGTTTTTCTGCAACCTCAGTATATGTATTCTGGACTCTTATATACTAGGTTTATATTCTACTTTTGATTAATAACTAACACATGAAATAATAGCGATGGGTGATATATTATACTTTGATATTACTATGTTCTAATATAATTGCAATAAAATTACAAAAAAAATTTCTTTTTTTTTCTTCCTAATTATTTTCTGTCTTTTCTTGGTTTTCTTTGTTCTTTTCCCTTATCATTTTATTTTATTTATGTTATAATTAGAAGTAGTAAATTTTTTTTTTCTTAAGACAAAAAAAAATTTTCCTTCATTAGTTTTCTTTAATAGTGTTTTGTCAATTATTATATAGTGAAATTATTCCTTCTAAAATTATCGTCATATACTAAATTTGATTATGTACTGATATTTACCTATTTATTCTTTTAGTCGGGATGCGTATGATATACTTATCATTGCCATCGGGGCGCAAGCGCATATCTCTATTTAATCGCCATCAGGGCGCTAGCGTTCGTGTCTAGTATTGCTATGAAGGTACTAATAATCGTTTAACGCTTAATACTGTAATTATTCATTATGTTAATTTGGATGGAGTAAAAATAGAATAAACTTTATACTTAAACTCTATTTTACATGTATCATCTGATTAACTTAAACTTAAGTCTTTTGTGGTTCGATGTATGATATACGTGCTCGATTCATATGTACTACTTTATACTTATTGTCGCAATATGTCTATGACTAAATAGGGACCTTCGTACTGGTCTTTTAATTTATGAATTTTTCCGCCTTTAAGTAGCCAAATATAATCGCCAACTTTAAAGTCTTGTGGATTCGTACTTCTATCATAATAGTATTTAGCGCGCCACTTGGCTGCTATTAGTTTTTCTCGCGCAATTTCTTGAATATTATTCAACCTTGTCGTTAATTCAATAATATAATCGGCATACGTCGGAAGTCTGTCCTCCGTTTCTAGTGGATCGCTCGATGGTGAGCGAGCCAGCCTTCCAAAAACCAACTCGTAGGGCGTGTGTTGTGTTGCTTCGTGTACGGACATATTATACGAAAAAGCAGCCATCTCTAGCCATTGGTCCCATTGTTCGTCTTGCGAGATAAATTGTTTTAAATACTCACTCAATACACGGTGACTTCTCTCCAGAGAGCCGTTAAATCTCTTTGCTACTCGTTTCATTAGACTGCTTAGGAAATTTGTACCTTGATTAGTCAAAATGGCATTATGAGCGCCAAAGATGCAAATAAAGCGCTTTATCAGCGCGTCGGCGACCGACCGTGCTGTGGTGTCCTTAAGCGCTATAGCTAGAGAGTATTTAGTCAAACAGCATTGTATTGTTAATATGTTGTCTTGTCCGTCTTCTGTTTGCGGAAACGGACCGACTATGTCTAAAGCAATTTTTTCAAAGGGTTGCACAGGTGTGTCTGTGATAACCATACGATTTTTAGTTTTAATTCGGACTAATTTCTTTAATTGACACGGTAAACACTTACGAATATACATCTGTATGTCAATTTTCATGTTCTCCCAATAAAAATTTTGTTTGATGCGTTTGTAAGTTTTGTTCACACCCTTGTGTCCCCCTATAGCAGAACAATGAGACTCCTCTATAATCTTTGTTCGTTCGCTTAAACTCGGATAAGTAATAATGCATTTACAAATTATTTTAGATCCTTTTAGAGTGCTTCGAATTTTATCCATCACATCGTCCCATCGTACGTTTTCAATCGAGACGCTTTTTGCAAGAGTAATTGATTTGATTTGTTCCTTCCGGATAAATGATTTTAATTGCTTTAAACCGGAAACTAAATTCTCTGTGATTTTCGTGATACTCTCGCGTTCAAGTCCCCGTAATATTATGATGAAGTGTCGTTTATTGCTTTTCGGCATTATTCGTAATTCCCCCGCATTAAATTCGTGTAATCGCGGTACTTCCTTACGACTCTCTAGAAGTCGTGCTCCTTCGTCGCAAGGCTGGTGCATAGAGGATAAAAAATATCATTATTTATCATCATCATCATTATTTATCGTAATATAGCATCCAAAATTAGCAAGTATATAATGTGATGTTGCGCTTTTTATAACCTATTCGGTGACGCTAACAATCATTTACACTTATTTCTGAGTCGATCTTCTTACCGCGGTCTCTTAAATCTACAGAAGGGGACAATGTATAGGTTTAGGAAACAGGTAGGCCTGTCATGGCGGAGGTCAATAAGTAAATGTTCTTTACACAATTGTTTGTACTGTAAAAATAACGGTTTTTGTATATTCTGCAACCCCCAGCGTGGATCAGACTTCGTCTGATTACAGAGTTTCCCCGTAATAAATCAACACAAACTGAACCGCGAGAATTTAATATAAAACGAAAATGTCTAATAATTACATAACCAAACAATACTATTCTTGTTCGAACAATACCACGTGTGGTAAACCGATAAGTACTGATAAGTACAGCGGCTCAAATATTCCGTAAGAAAATGATGGCGGGATCTAGTTAGATCGACCGCGTCTCAACCGCGACCCTTAGTTATTTCGTCCGTAAACCGGTAACTCTTCGGTCTTGGCGCAAACATTAACCCTTAACCAACGTATAATTCCGGAATGATTATAATCGAGTATACGACGACTTACACAATACTTCTCCTTCCTTGCTGGGTATTACCAAAATACTCAACTCTCTCTATCTCTCTCAACGACTCTCAAAATGATCGGCTTCTCTCTCTCTCTCTCGTGGAAAATGATGGCCGGAATGTAATGGCGAAAGCTCGTAAGTACCTGCGTTAGGTCCAACGATTGAGGCGATTCTGGTCAAGAAGGAAGTCTCCTCCTTCTCACTATCCTCCACGTTCCCGGAAAAATCCCAATCCGCGCCCTCTATATTAATTATCAGCGGAGCTACTCTGCCAAAATCAATTTCGCAAAACCTCCCTTCCACGAATCCCTAACGTATGGGGGAGAAATGGCATGAAGGCGTCAGAGGGTTCCACTACATCATCTGGCGCCATAGTCAAATTTGAGTCACCTTGCCGTCCTCGTGCACGTGACTCTCAAGAGTGCACTGAACTGCGCCAGTGCGACGGCATGGCTCATCTAGTGGTGCGCGCTAGTGGTGTACGCGCGCTCCCCACTAGTCGTGTCGGCAGCGCAATGGTTTCGCGCGAGAGTCTCTCCCTCCGCTTGCGCGCCTCGACCGCGTTCTTCCTCTCTCCCACGACCGTTCTCGCTCCCTCTCCCTGTCGGCCCGTCGCGCTACCGCGGCGTGTTTGCTTTGGCGCGGCGACGATGCGCACTCGTCACTTCTTCTAATGCCCTGTGCTGTGCTTCGTCTAGAACTTGCTTCTCTAATCGCGACGCGACTCCTGGTGTGGGCAGGATCAGGTGCGCGACGGCTGCGGCGGTACAGCAGACCCGACAACACCTGGCAAAACGAGATAGCACCATAGTAGTGGTATCGTTGCCTGTCAAACCTGCAGGGGAGCCACCGTTGCTCCGCGTGGCTGACAGGTGAGGTTATACACCTCAGCGCAACAATAACAACTGTCATCGTTCCTCTGTTGCATTTCGATTTGCATCAGGAAACGATAACAGTCGAATATTATTAGGTATCTCGTGTACGCGTGCAGCCGAACTGGCTACACGTCGCAATAATAATTGTTTCATGCGCAAGGATTTACTTTTCATGCTCAAAATTTAGAGTACTGTTTTACAATTTATGCTATCAGTCTCATTTACTAAAAAAAATAATGTTATGACATTACAAACATTCATAATAAAAGGAAAATTTTTCAAAATACTTTAAATTGAGAATACTAATAATTAAAATGAAACGATGCAAAATTAAATTCGTAAATAGTCATTTATGACTTCTCAGGTGCCTTTCTCTTCGCTGCTACAAGCTGTCCTGTGCCTTTACGGAGTAGTTTGGAAAACAATCGTTGATGTTGTAGATATGGCACAATGTTACTGTCATCTTTGCAGTTAACTTTGAGGAATCCATCTAGAAAAAATCATGTTGTATTGATAGAAGTAGTATTTGTTTTATAATGTAGAAAAGTATATTATTAATTTTTTCTATTATAACATAATTCTCAACAATGAAATAGTAAAATATTTTCTTGCGTTTATCTAGAATATTTCCACTGACTGTGACGTACACTCCTTTTTCTAAATCTAAATTTCCAAAATTGCTTTTTTGGACAGTTAGTTTGTACGTTCCATCAGTGATTGCGCCACAACCGTAGCTCATTGTTTCAAATCTATCCGAAGAAGCTAAAGGACATACACAATTACAAATTTATAGAGAAATGGAAAAATGCTCGAGTTATCAACACAATGTTATAACAGCTGCTCGGAAAAAATTATCTAGGGCAAAAAAAGTTATCTTTCCAAATGACACCACGTTTCCTCCAGTAATGAAGCTGCAACCGCTAGTTTTCAATCGTATAATTCATATCTTCGTGATCCTTTCTTCAATTCTACTTTTAATGTATGTGGTGGTGCTACTTAAAAGATTTCTACTCGAAATAAGAATTGTAAGAATACTCGAAATAAGAATTCTAATAAGAATAACTTATGAATGAGTGTACATAAAAACAGAAAATTTTAGCCTTTGCCGGCAATTGGTAGAAAATATTATTTCAGCTAATTGAAGTGTTAAAAGAATAAGTCCAATTTCAATTTCTTTCTCAGCTTCTGACGATTCCAAACAGATATTATATCATATATTTCTGATTCATAGTGTATAAGCTATTGAAAAAATAAAATTCTGTGGGAATGAACAGTACGCGTACCAAAGATGACTGTTTTTTTCAATAGCTTATAGACTATGAATCAGAAATATATGATATAATATCTGTTTGGAATCGTCAAAGACTTACAAAGACATTGAAATTGGACTTATTTTTATAACACTTCAATTAGCTGAAATCATATTTTGCACCAATTGCCGACAAAGTCCAAAATTTTAGGTTTTTATGCAACGTACGTACATTCTGTGACGAGCGAGCGCGAATTCATGTTTAGCGCGCTCGCCGCGTCGCGCGACCATTTCGTGCGTGGAGCGACGTTGCCGACAGATAGGCGAAAGCGCTGGAGCGAGGTACATTTTTCCCGCGAGATCTGTCCGAGTGAGACGAGAGAGGATAGAGTGACGACCAGAGAGAGAGAGATAGATAGATAAATAGATAGGTCTTTATTTGCTAAAGCAAAAAGAAAAATAATATAATAAAGATCATAGAGACTGTGTCGAATACAGTCTAACAAATATATAAAAGATATTGTCATATAAAATCACATGAGATCACATTTTGTCATATATAATTATCACATTAAACTCCTCCAGCACTACGTTGTACACTTAAGATTTGGTCAAAGACCTATCTGTATCACACGTTTGAAGTCAAGAAAGAAAAATTACGCAGTACTGGAAGAATTTTTACGGCCACGGGCCGAGTCTGACTAGATTAAAACTAGATTAATGAAAAAATAAAAAATACAGCGCCAGAGGGCTCAGAGTTGTCACGATTCAGCGGCCAGCAGGTGCCGCCGTAATGCCCCTTTGAAGGAGGCGAGTGATGGCATGTTTCGCAGAGCAGAAGGGAGAGAGTTCCAGAACCGAGCACCCTGAACCTGGAAGGCCCTAGCCCCGGTTTCAGTACTCACGGTAGGGATGCTCAGCTCCTGGGGAACTCCCCTACCGGAGGGTCTGGGCTTGTGTTTATTGAACAGCGAGGCCAGATACGAAGGCTCACCGATCCGGGTTATTCTGTATAATAGAATGGCCTCAAAGTAGAGTCTTCTGGAATCGGTGCAAAGCCATTCCAGACGCCTCCGGTAGGGACTTATGTGTTCATCCCTCCTAACCCCGAAGATGAATCTCACACACGAATTGCTCAGTCTCTGTATCCGTATTCGTTGTTCGTTAGACACGTCTAGGATAGTCACAGCACAGTAGTCGATGTGTGGTTGTATAAGTGTCTCAACTAGCCTTCTGCGGAGAGTCTCAGTGGTGCAGCCTCTGATAAACCGCAGGCTATATAGGGCTTTATTTACTTTTTTTGTGATAGCATCCACCTGCGGTCTCCAAGTCAGTTTGCTATCCAGTACAACACCGAGACTCACGACCGTCTCACTGAATGGGACGATCACCCCGTCCGGCAGCGGAACCCCAGGCAAGTTCCATGATTTAATATCATTAACGTTCTTCATGGACCCGAAGAATATAGACTTAGTTTTGCCGGAGTTAAGCCGCAGACCGGAGCTCTCCGCCCAGTCAGAAACCAGCCGCGCCGCTTCTGCCAGTCGAGCCACGCCGTCCAGGAAGTTATCTTTGTTGGTGTGTAGATAGATCTGGAGGTCATCCGCGTAAAAAAGATGTTTAATTGTGTTGCCGTCGAGTATGTTTTGCAGGTCGTTGACATAGAGGGTGAACAGCAAGGGTCCCAGGACAGAACCCTGTGGAACTCCCAGATTCGTTTCAAGCCATTCTGAAGCTCCGCTTTTATTCGAAATTACCATCTGGGATCGTCCCTGTAAATATGATTTAATCCACAGGAGAGCCGCCCCAGAGAACCCCAGCTGCCTTAGCTTAGATAGTAATTTGGAAGGTGAGATGGTGTCAAAGGCCTTGCTGAAGTCAAACAGCAGCATAAGCGTCACCCTCTTTTTGTCAATTGCCATGCGTACGTCGTCAGTCAATTTTATTAACGCTGTTTGTGTGCTGTGGTGTTTTCGGAAACCGGCCTGGAAGGGGTCGATTATATTATTTTTATTAAGATACTCCGTGATCTGGGTGTGCGCGATCTTCTCGAGTACTTTTGAGAGGAAGCAGAGCAATGCAATCGGACGAAAGTCCTTAACACTGGAAGGAGCACTGGTCTTTCTTAGCGCGATCAACTGAGCCTGCTTCCAGATACTCGGAAAGATCCCCTGAGCGAAGGAGCAGTTAAAAAGATTAAGAATAAATTCGCCAATAATTGGGAGGGCCTTTACGACCACCCCGCATGGAATACCATCGACACCCCTCGCTTGCGAGGAAAAATGTGATATAGCAAGGACGACGTCACCAATACCAACAGGGGTAAAAGTAAAGCCCCCCTCGCCTGCAAACGCAATAGAGTCCGTCGCATTGTCTATATTTTCGAGAGGTGATACCGATACTCCCGCGAAGTGCTCGTTCAGCTCCCCTGGCGTAAAACCAAAAAACTCCTCCTCCTTTCGCCCAGGCAGGAGGCCGAGATGACGCATCATCTTCCAAATATTTCTATTTTCATCAAGGGCGTCTGATAGTTGTTGGCGAAGGAAGGACTCACGCTCTTGAGCAGAACGCATGTCGACCTCGCTTGTGAGTCGAAGGGCCTCATCGAAAAGCTCCGCTCTCCCCGTGCGCTCATAGCGCCTGAGTGTAGCATTGCGCTTATCAATGAGGAGCCTCAGCTCTGGTCCAGACCAAGGAGCATATTTCTTACGTGGGCAAACCGTTTTCAAGGGCGCCAATTCCTCGATTGCAAATTTTATATTATTATTAAGAACACATAAAGCGCCCTCCAGATCGGTTTCGATGGAATTCATGGCTGTCCAGTCACAACAAGACAGGAGGTCGACAAGGCTAGTTGTGCCTATGCCCTTGTAATCCCGGTACGAGAAGGTGTCACTCGTAGGAGTGGGGGCGTAGATGTCTATCGAGACATGTATGACACAATGCTTGCCGAAACTAGGCAGCCACTCATTCTTAGAATCCAAGATCGTGTCGTTTTCGTCGGTCATGATAAGGTCAATCCATGTGTGTGACGATGAGGTATGATGTGTGGGACCATGCCGGATGATCTGAAGAGATAACTCTTCGGACAGACGCTTGATAGTAGCAGCGTCGTCCGAGTCAGATAGCAAATCCGAGTTCAGATCACCCATTATGATCTTATGACTATGTTCGCCGCATAAGTCCCGCAATACATCGAAAAGGTCTGAGTCCCTTTGCATCGGAATTTTCGGGGGCCTGTAAATAACTCCGAGTAGCACCGGAGGTGAGTCGCCCCTTTGTACGCTACAAAAAAGGTACTCCGGGATTCCAGGTTTTCCTAGACCCGCAGTATCCGATGAGGCAAGCTTTTTGATTTTAAATCCATTGCGCACAAATAAAGCGACACCACCTCCGTTTACATTACGATCCTGCCTAATGATGGAAAATCCCCCGACGCTAACTAGGCTATCGTCCACAATCGGACCCAGCCATGTCTCCGCAAGACCAAAAATGTCGATCGAGGGGCGCTCAGCCAAAAAATTTCGGACGATCTCAATGCGAGCCCTGAGCGAGTTCACATTGAGAAAGCCCGCCCTCAAGCCACTCTCAACACCCGCCGCACTGTCAGGGGGCCTCGCGAGTCATATGGAGGGCGCGGATGAAGATGACGATGATGACGACTGTATTGAGGTTGATGCAGATGATACAGTCGTCAATGATGGCATCGATGCTTGCAAGGTTGCAACCGATTTGCTTGTCAGGTCCGACTGAGGTCTATTACTTGAAGTAGCGTCAGAGTTTTCGTCCTTTTCAGTGACAGTCATATGTGTACTCGGTCGTCGAGGTCGTTTCGAGCCGGTCTGACACGCCGTGAGAATAGCCTGCAAATCGGCAGCAGATGCAAACACGTGCGCGCGCTCGCCCCCCCCTACGCCTAGCCAAGAACCTGCCACCCGCATGCCAGACATATTTGAAGCCCAGTCCCTGTGCAATGGGCCTCAAACTTTTAAACAGGGTAAATTTCTCTTGGGACAACATTTCATTTAAATATACTTTATGTCCGGTCAAGCAGGCAGCAGTCTCCGGGTCTAGAGCCCCGGGCATGATGTTGTTTGTGGTCAGGTAGTTGCAAGCTAACGTACTTTTTGCTCGCATGATTTCCCTGACCAGGCCCGGGCTCGCGAGTCTGACGACGATCGATGGCAGCACACCCCGACGCGTCGCTGTATTTGCCCCGATCGTGCCATTGCTCTGAGCCCCGTTCTGCCTATGCTGGCGCTGGCGCAGCACTCTAGTGTTGGCGACGTCGCTCGTTTGTAGGGCGGGAAGGACGGTGCTGAGCAGTGCAAAGGCAGCCGCTCTCGAAATTTTGTCATTTATGTTGTTGTTCTGAATGAGGCCGTGAATAATGACCTCGCACTCCTCAGCAACGCCTCCCCCCGCTCCTGCGTCGCCGCCAGTAGTTGCCATCCGAGGAGAGGAGCACTTGTGGCTTCCTACTACCTCAGTGGCATCACGCTTAATAATACTACTAGGACTCGAGGCAAGTGACGGACCGCAGTCCGAAACCGGCAACGAGTCCGTGTCAAGGTCCTGGCTAGCACGATGGAGCCTTTCAAATAGTTGCTTTGTTTGTTGCAACTCGTCCCTAAGAATTACATTTTCGTCCAGGAGCAGCTTCTTAGCGTCAAGCAGTCTATTAGACGCACTGATGTTATCAGCTAGTTGGGTCTCGAGAGCAGAGATACGGGTATTCAATTCCTCCGTACCGACTACAGCGCCCCCTTCTGCTAGTGCAGAGGAGGCGCCATGTGGCACCGAACCCCTGCTCATGAGAGCCCTTAGGCCATCAAGCTGATCCTGGAGCATGTCAAATCGCTGAAAGAAAAGCTCCATCGTACTCACAGGAATTAAAATATTTGAGACACCTAGCAGGCTGGTGTCTCCCAGTGGTGCATCCTTCGCTCTGCTCTTCTTCAGGATTGCCGGGTCCAGTGAAGATGAATCTTCAATTGACGCTGATGTGAGCGGAGCGGGCGCCTGCGAGTTGGTGACCCGCCCGACAGACGCGTTTGGGCACTGCTGACTGTCCCTCCGCTGCTCCGGTGAGACAGGCGCCTGGGAGTCTGTGACCCGCTCGGCAGAGGTATTGCAGCTCGGTAGGCTACTCTCGTGATGTTGCTGCTTCGTGCTCGAGCGGAGAGGGGAGGCGATCGTCATGGTGCTGACGCCGCGGTCGCCTGACCGTGTTTTTGCACATGGCGTCGATGCCGCGCTGCGTCTGCTGGTGGGGCGAGACGCGTAGCGTCGCCGACTTGGCGCGAAGCACTGTCCCGGCGCGAACGCTCACCTGATGTTTTCCAGGAGGTGGGGATGGCTTCCTCTGCGTTGTTTTGACGCTCTGCTTGGCTGACTTGGTTGCAGGCTTCGCCACGGCAGGAGAGGATGTCTCTGACGGGAGCGTCGCAGGCGGTGGTGTCACTGGCGTCCCTGCTTTCCGACACTTTTTGCACACTGCGTTCATCTTTCTGTTTGAACAGCGAGTGTGGCATGGTAGACGGCAGGTCGGGCACGTACTCGTTGGTGGTGTAGAGTCGTCATTACAGACGGAGCAAACCGCTGGTGACATTGCGATATCCAGTCAGTCTTGACGTCACCACGAAGGAGCAGGGATGCCAACGGCCAAGATGAAAAGTCCGCCAGAAACTCGCCAAATCACTCCTCTGCGCTCCTAACCTCTCCGGGACACTACAGGTTTTGAACGGTCTCCCTGGCTCTTTTTAAGGAGCCATGCAGTAATGCTCCGGCGCGTGGAGCCTGCGGGAGGCCAGATTTTCTGAAAATATCCAGACTCACACGGAGTCAGTCAGAAAACAGCCGAAAATCGGGCTCGAAGACGGAGCGATACGACACGCGTGTGAGACTCACCTGAAGCAGCAGAGAGAGCGAGAGAGAGAGAGAGAGAGAGAGAGAGAGAGAGAGAGAGAGAGAGAGAGAGAGAGATTAGATTAGATTAGATTAATTGCTCTTTATTTTGGTACATTATGTTGTACATATAACAAATATAGTGTATTATGATAAAGGAATAAATAAAATTTGTGTAAGGGTATATAGTGTAAAGGTGTGTGTGATGTTGAGAGATGAAATGAGATGAAAGAGAATGTATGTATGTTTGTGCGATGTTTATGTGTTTTCCAAATTAAAGAAATAATTTTTAGCTGCTTGTTTGAAGTGTGATATGGATAGTGTGTCGCGAAGTTGAGATGGAAGGCTGTTCCAGAGGTAGGAGGCGCTGATGAAAAATGAATTCTTCAGCGTCTCCGTCTTGAAAGACGGGATGTCCAGTGGAGTCACCTCGCCCCTGACAGGCCTGAGTGCGACGTGGAAGTCAAAATAGGCTAGTAGATAAGCTGGTATTGAGGTGTTGAAAATTTTTCTAAGAAAACAGGCCATGAAGTACTTCCTACGTCCGGCGGTGGTGAGCCATTGCAACTCACGCCTGTAAGGGGAGATGTGCTCGTCCCTCCTTACACCATAGATGTATCGAATTCCCGTATTGACAAGCCTCTGCAGTTTTAAGTCAAGCTCTTGAGTCAGGTCGCAGTAAACAAGTGAGCAGTAGTCGATGAGGGGAAATAGGAGTACTTGCACCAAATGTTGGCGCAATCTGAGGATAGTGCTCTTCCGAAAGAAATATAGCCGATACATTAAAGAGTGAGCACGTTTACAAGTTTGTGTAACGTGCTCTTTCCACGTAAGTTTTGAGTCAAGCACCAGCCCCAGGTTGCGCACAGATGATTCAAAGTTGACCTGGGCCCCCCCTATATTTATATAGGTGTTAGCAGTAGAAGGTAGAGCATTGATATAATAGGGTGAGCCCAGGACGATCGCCTTAGTCTTACTGACATTCAGCTTAAGTCTGTTTAGTGCTGCCCAGCCCATTATCCTCTCGGCGTTAGCACTCATCCTGTCAGAACAGGAATCGAGCTCCTAAAGGGGGCATTGACAGTAGATATGCAGATCATCCGCCTAGACTAGATGGGATACATCTGAGTCAAGGCAGAAGCCAATGTCCAAGCCAAGTCCCTTAGCTTCTCAGCACACATTCCTTTGTAGTTTCTGTAAGTGTAGGTATTAGGTACGTGGCGTGGAATCTGTACGTCGAGTGTGGCTGTAATAAGGTCATGTCCATTAATGAAAGGTGTGTCAGTCTTCCAGTATGAGAGCAGGCGATCCTGCTCATCGATCAAGCAAAGGTCGAGCCAGGTGTCAGAGTCTTGTCTATGATGAGTTGCACCATATGGCACAGAAGTAAGGGACTCTCGTCGATGAAAGCCTTGATGAAGTTGGCGTCTTCAGACGAGGAAAGATGGTCAGCATTGAAATCACCCATGATGACCTTCGTGGAGTAGTTGTGCATGTGTGTTGTTAGTTGCTCAATAAAGTTAGATCCCTGGATAAAGGGAGAATGAGGAGGGCGATACACAACCACCACGAAGATGGGCGATATTCCCTTAGCTGTGATTTCACAGAAAAGATACTCCGGCTTACCTGGTTTGCCCGACCATTCACCATCAGATGACGAGATGATACAAGCTGTCAGTGAGTGATGGATGTAGAGAGCCACACCTCCACCGTTCCTGTTTCTGTCCCGTCTGTAAAGAGTGTAATCGTCCAGTGAAGGGATGGAGGATATTTTGTCGCTTAGCCAGGTCTCAGTCACAGCCACTACGTGGAAGGGGGAACGAGTGGGCAAGAAGAACCTGATCATCTCAATGTGACCCGTAAGGGAGTTCGCATTGAGATGACAGACCCTGAGACCCCCAGACAGAGACGCTTTAGATGTATGTGTGGATGTGTTTGATGTTTTAGACGGTGGTTTTGGTGGAATGATGTGTAAGTGTTTTAATGTGTGGTGTCCGTGTTGGCTATTGGCGATGTTCGGGCTAAAAAATCTTCAAGATCAGCCTCTGTAGTGATGATTGTGGCCCGTTCGTTGTCCTCGCCAGAACGGATGAGGATCCTACCATCCCTCACGAAAGAGCGGCATCCCTTCCTCCTCTTTGCCTCCAGCCTTGCCCTGATTCGCAGCTTGTGAATATCTGGAGGAAGCAGCTCATTTATATTGATGAGTCCCTGATTGTCTGGACAGAGAGCTCTCGCTTCCTCCAGTAGCGCAGCATCCAGTTCACTAGTGTGAAGTTTGCGCTTCCTGGCTTTGGCCACTATGATGGAGCGGGCCAGTGCACTGGAAGAGAGAGTGACAGCAAGTGGTGGAAGTCTGCTGTCACCCGGCGCACTGATGTTCGTTGCGTCCAGTCTCCCCATGATCCTGACGGATGCCACATCCCGCTTCAGGACCGTGGGATCCAGTGCAGCCAGGACCGAGTAGGCCAGGAGCTGCAGTGATGTCTCCTGGGTGTAGCCCAGGCCGGTGATCACCACCACGTTGTTGGAAGTACGCTCCTGCTTCCTCTTTAAATCGGCCGGCTCGCTGCGGATGGTATTGAGCTCCTCCGAGGCCGGCGCAATGCTGTTGTTCTGCTGCTCTACAGGCTCCTTGACGACAGCTGTTGAATTTGTGCCTGCAGCTCAGAGATGGAGGACTCGGCTTTACTTAGCCGAGTGTTGAGCGCAGGCAAGTCGTCAAGGGCTTTGAGGCACTTCTCAAGCGGGCCAAGTCGCTTCTCGATTTTTGAGACCCGTTCAGACACGGTGTTTTGCGCCTGACGGGCCTCATTTTGGACCCGCTTGATATCATCCAGTGCCGATGATGTCCTTGAGGGACGCCTCGATTGACGCCTGTGTCCTCGCCGGCGACTGCGCTCTGGAGCCGGCAAGAGATGGAGGCGCAGACCTATTCTTCTTGGGCACACCTGTTAAAGGAGTGCCATTGGTGGATGTGCTTGCCGTTGCCGCTGTCGCTGCCGCTGCCCTTGCCCTCGTCTGCGTGGTCTTGGGCGTGCCGACGTCTGTATATTCTGCTTCACAGGTAGCACAGACGAGTGTGGCATCATTCCCCACCATTATGGACCGAAATGAGACACATATGGTGTGCAAATGGTCATTGCACAACTCGCATGTCTTCATTCTTCCCCTGGCTGCTTTGTTGCATTGAGCACACATAACAGGTGTTCGAAAAACCGTGCGTGTTTGCAGGTTATGTTTCAGCGACAGATGTTGTAGCAGGAAAAAAGCAGAGTAGTAGATTGCAGCGTCCAGTGAATAATATGTCACAATGAAGGTTGTAGAATAGCGCATGCAATAAACTACAAAAGAATAGGCCCGAAGGCAACGTGCGGCAGTAAGAGTGCAGAGAAAAATGAGTAAAGCAAAGTAGGACTATATGTACTCACGTGAAGTTGGCACGAGCGAGAGAGAGAGAGAGAGAGAGATACATACTGGAAGAAGCACCCGCAAGATCGTCATCCGGTACCTCGGGAGCACTCCAGGAGTTGTAAGTCCGGCATATCAATTATCGCTAGATTTATGAATAACCGAATCGGCTGTAGACGTGTTTGCGTTCCAAGTTGCTAAGTTCGATTTTATCATTGCACAATAACACAATATTATATTAAAATTAAACCTATATTATTATTGAACCACAAAAAAATTAATATTCATGTCATAATTATTCATTAAATGCATAATTACTTTTTCATTTCTATTTTCTATTAAAAATAAAAAATTCACGTCTATAATTTAATATACATTAATGAAAATAAAATACCACAGTAATCAAGTGGCACGGTAGCGCCACGAAGGAGAGTTTGAGAAGCCTGCGTCGACCGCGACACTATTTACTTCTATATTGGGTTCTGGAATTTTCAATTTAATGATAACAAATATTTACATTATTGTATGTGAATTTTTTTGGCGTATAATATTTGTATGCTACTACTATGATTTCTAATCATTATATTGGCAAAAAAGCAGCTTTTTCACAATAAGCGAGTATGTCTCAACAAAAATGCTCAAATCCGTTTCGGGATTTTCTTTAGCCCAACAATGTTCAGACCATGAAATTAGCCGCATAAATTGCTTTCCCACATACTTATACAGACCAGTGAGATTACTGATGTGATCACACATATACATACCAGTAGGACTACGGTTGTGATTTAATTAATACATCATCATACGAAGACGGCGTTTAGGTGTATTGGGTGGCCGATGACTTGGTCTAGATGGTTCGCACCGTGGCTTTTGGTGTCTAGGTGTAAAAATTATTCAAGTGTTACGTCCTGTCTATCCACACTGGAATAGGCAGAAACGTAATGCTATGGGTAGTGGCAAAGGCTATAATACTATTAGTCGCGCTTAACACTCTCACTGTTAGTAACTAAGTAAGAAAACTTACCTTTTGAGTGCGATGATGCTTCGTTGCAAGCAAGGAGATTCATCCTCGTATTGGCTAAATAGGATGTGGTTTGTAAAGAACGTCTAAACAAATTCTATTTCACATTAACTAACTATATAAAATTCTTTTACAATATTATTCACGTAAACGGCAATGAAACTTTATACGGATATTCATAAGAAAAATTACTTTCACGAATATTCGCCAATTGTCGAACCGACGTGTACGGTGTCCGCGATCTCGTACGAACTGATTAATTGAGTTCATGCAAGGCCTTTTAAAATCTTGTTCGTAACGTAATATTTGCAATATTTACAAACTTAAAATTACAGAAAATGTATACATAAAAAGTGGCGCTCGCTTACGACGTCACGAAGTGCTGATGTCCTGATTCGACAGTGGCTTGCAGTCGGCTGTGTGTCGAAACTTTTCAGCGTACGCAATGCATTCTTTTTTTTTTTGAGAGTTTGGATTTTTTTTGAGAATTTCAATGTATTTTTATTTTATTTTAGTTTTTGCAATAAATCACATGCCGTGACACCTCGGGGCCCAAGATATTGCAATTAATGAGAATTAATTGCAATGAGAATTTAAATTCAAACTCTCCGCAAAAACATGCTAGTACTGAAGAATTGAAGTTCGTTGACTCTCGATTAGGTCAGCGTTACAAAAGTGTTTAGTAGACGGATTTTGCTTATAAAAAGTAAGTTATAACGCCAGGTGAGTACAGTTTATTTTTACAAGTGGCAAGGTGTATATATATATATATATATATATATATATATATATATATATATATGTAAGCTTGTAGTTTACCAAGCTTGGCTTTGTCACATGTTGACATGTGAGTGAGAACCAGTATGTAATAAGACTCCGAGCCGTTAGGATCGTTATAAGCGAGGTTATTGAAACTGATGTACTAAAAGGTTTGCTATCGGCAATTGTATAGATTCAGGTTAGTCTTAAGTTTATACGTTTACTGTAATATTTTTAGCCTTTACTAATTTGTACAGATTGTTAATTTTACAGTTGTTTATACTACATCATACAAGTGTTGATTTCTAACCCAAAACTCCACTCCAGTGAATTTCTTTGAGTTGGTCTTAGATATATATATATAATAAAAATGTATGGATTTCCCCGAAAGCGATATGCGCCCGTATGCGATAGTATATTTTATAACTTTTTTTTTTTTTATTATTTATTGTTTAGTTATTTATTATTTAGTTTCAGGATTGGCAATACGTACGAGCTGTTAAGAAGGCTAAGAGAAACAACTTGCCCTCTCCAATACCGCCACGGGTCGGTTATCGGAAATATGTCCGTGTCTGTGTAAGTTTTGTTCTCTTCCTTTTCTATGTTTATAAATTATAATTTATTTTTACAAATGTAAACTTAAACTAATATATATCTTCGGTTTTTTTTTTGTTTTTATAGTTCCAAGATTGGCAATCTACCCGCTCCTGGAGGCGTTGTGACCATCGTATCAACAACGGTTACCTGGAAGGTGAATATGGTCCTGAGGAAGACACCTGGGGACTTCGCCTTCTATTTTATTACGAATTACAGGTTTATACGAATTCTGTTAATCGGATCTATATTGAGGTGTTTAACTCAAATTATGTAGTTATTGTAGGACCTATAATTAAGCATCGTTATGATTGTAATTGTATATGATTAATAAATTATTAAAATTAATAGTAATTTTCCTTATTTACCTATTCACATTCTTCCCATTCCTTTAAATCGTTCAATATTTAATTTATTAAATAATTTCAAATCTAACTAAAGTTAAAAATTTTAAATCACTAATAATGTTTACAATTTTATTTCTACATAAACTAATATTTAACGTAAAGATAAAATTAC
>QLSS01001015.1:0-18231 GCA_024372645.1 Trichomalopsis sarcophagae | reverse complement strand
CTTCACGTTAAAATACATCATGAGATCCTTGGGAGGTTTGAGATCACCAAAACTATCGAAATAAAGTACTTCAGGACCACGTTTGCGATAGCAAACACAGTGAGTGCCTCCATTTTGACAATCGTCCAAGTTTACCACTGCTGATTCATTACGCCATGGACCATCGGGTGGTAGATTATTTCTCATGAAAACACCACGGAAATCTGAAATTTTCATCATATGAGCATATTTTTTTATATCATAGTCAGTCAGTGCACGATTTGGCAAAGTTAAATCGAAGTTTTTTTTTTTCTACTGACTTGATGACCACGACCTATATGAGGTTTCATAAATAATCCCATTCCACTTTTATAGGGCTTAAGATGAAGACCTTTGCCTAAAGCAATAGCTTCTATGGTCTCGTTATGCCTCTTACTTTCTTCATAATTTTTCTGCGCAGCTTTAGCATCATTAACTGGTTTAGCTATTCCAGCAGCACCTCCTGCTAGAGCACCGGTAGCACTTCGTCCTGCGAACAATGGAATGAGAAAAGGAAGAACTCCACCAATTTTTGATGGAAGCAACAGAACACGTGGAATTATAACTTTATTCTATCCCCCTACACTTTTAACAGCTTGACGTGCGTCCTTCAAGGCTGATTGAATAACCTTGCGAGAACTTTTACTTGTTGACATTGACTTTTTAGCTGCAGTCACTAACTTATTAAATTTCAGCCCCATTCCAGTTTTTCCTTTTAATTTCATAGCAATGCTAACAGCAAAAGCAAAAGCTTTTTCACCAAGACTAGCATCCTTAGCTCAAACACGTTGCATAGCTTCCTCAGCAAGCATCTTGTCAGCAGCTTTACGATCTCCGTTTTTATCGGAGTAAGTTATGTCGTCTTTCTACAAGCCTGATCAAGCGGATTAATGCCAGGATCTCCTCTTTTCATTCGCTTTTTCAATTTGGTTCCGGGACCGCAGTATTGATATCCAGGAAGATGCATTTCAACAGGTAAGTTATTGATAACTTCATCAAGCAATCCATAGCCTTTCGGCTGTTTCTGAGATTTGTGTATGATCATCTCTCTTCGAGTGTTGATTCACAACTGACATTCATGATATAGAACGAGCGTTTATATTTCGGGAGCTCAATGTTATATTTGGCTCTGTTGAGTGAACATGGATTTTACCGAGCAGAACGTCAAACTCCCGTGACAAATTTCGATTTTGGAAAAGAGAAGAGAAAAAAAGCGTCATAGGGAATTACTACCAGATAGTATACGAGCAGTTTTCTGCGGCCCATCGAACTGTGGAAAAACAAATAGTTTATTGGCTTTAATAACACATCCCAATGGTTTGAACATTTGTATGTATACTCTAAATCCTTGAATCAGCCAAAGTATCAATTTCTCAAAAGTGTCCTGGATCCCATTGAAGGAGTATCATATCTTCCGTTCAGTGAGCATGAATCTGTAGTATCTCCAGATGAAGTCCTTCCAAATTCAATAATGATTTTTTATGATGTGGCATGTGAGAAGCAGGATAATGTCAGAGCATTAATCCGTATGGGAAGACATAAGAGTGTAGATAGCTTCTATCTATGTCAATCTTATGCTCATATAGGAAAACATCTCATTAGAGATAATGTCAATTTGTTAGTAATTTATCGATTAGATGATGTAAATCTTAAACATATCTATGAAGATCATGTGAATACCGATTTAACTTTCGACGAATTTCGGAATCTTTGTTCTGAATGTTGGAAGAATGATAGATATGGATTCATCGTTATTGACAAAGATCAACCGATGAATGAGGGTAGATACAGAAAAGGATTTGACTGTTTTGCAATAAAAAAGGAATTATGAGTCTCAAACTTATAGTTCAGTTGTAGACATTGCCACGTAAGCTTGTCAGACTTCACGAAAGAGAAGAATGTTCTTAGTGAGCTCTTGCGAGCTCGAGAGGCTATTAAGAAAAAATACACTTTATTAAAACAGGAGAAAGATGATTTTGAAAAAGTCATCGGTGATACTCTAAAACCAGTCATCACACCACTTGAGAAACTTGTTAAGATGATAAGTGAAAGCCCACTACAGCAACCATCCAATCACATTTTGGATCAAAACAACAGTAAAAAACGAATGAAAATCGATCGATCGAGTTTAATGGATTATACCGTTTATGATTATGATGATAATGATAATCATGATGATGTTTTTAACACAATAAGCAATTCTACATTTAAATCCGCGAGTGGAAAAAATGAATCAGCTGAAGACTTTTTATCAATGCTAGATAAAAGCCGTAGAACAATTGATAATATATACGGAGTGCGAAAGTTTGATGAAGTGTATATGATTGGTGATTCAGAAATTGAATTTGATGATAAATATGTCAAAGTCAGAAATGAAAGTTATCCTAAAACGAATGGACTAATGGAATTGCTATTTAAAAAATATCTGGATGATCTTCTTATAAGTTCAGCAGATCGTGCAAATTATCGCAAGATTTTGGAAGCAACAAATGCTCATCGGAAAAAATTCAGCAAAGATGAATCTATACGAATGTCGAGAAGTAATAAATATAAGAATGTTTTAGCACCAATGTTCCGCAGCACTCCACGTAAAAAGAATGTAAACAGCAGCGGAGAAGGACTTATACCTAAATATAAAATAGCTAGGTAAGAAAAATTCTTCCATTGATCTCGTCTATTGGGATGATCCAAACGAGCTTACTGAGAGACTTCAATTATTGATTGCCGAACAATCAGCTGGAAATAATAATCACGTCAATGATATCCAGTCGATTATTGAGGAATTACGCGAAGCTGGGCATATATATTGACATGCAACTTTCTTCTTTGCATCAGTACTACCATGAGTCTCGATGTGTTTGGAAGAAAACTTGAGGGCTCGTAAGTGAGTCGCGGTTCTCCAGGCATTGGTTTCAATTTTACACCGGACGGTGATTTTGATTTAGAAAATAAGCGACTTTGCAACCTAGGACAGCCCAATCATCCAAACGATGCAATCACCTTGCACTCACTGAAAGTTATTCTACAAACTGAAATAAATTATATAGCTGCTAAAATTGCTGGAATTGGTGAAGTTATAGAAGAATATAAGCAGCAAGTTGAAAAACAGCAATTGGAAGTGAATGAAAAATTGCATTATCTTTATAGTACAACTCTTCGCAATTACTCTGGTGTTGATTATATCATTGAAGAAGTGAATAAACAATTAAAAGTTCGTATAGACAAATTTCCAGATGGATTTGCATCTACTGTAAACGATGATTGAACGTCAAAGAGTAGCTGAGGAGCTACACAAGCCAGCACGTCGGCGATACAAGAGAAGAAAATATGACATACGTGGAATAGACGAGACTTGACAGGCTGATCTTCTAGAAATGATACCATATTCTAAAGAGAATAAAGGTTTTCATTACTTACACACTGTCATAGATATATTTTCAAAGTATGCATGGGCCGTGCCAGTCAAGTCAAAGAGTGGTAACGATGTTACTACAGCTATGAAGTCAATACTGATAGAAGGACGAGTACCGAAGAGTCTACAAACTGACCAAGAAAAAGAATTTTACAATTCCCTTTTTGAAAAACTTATGAAAAAGCACAATATACACTTATACTCTTCGCATAGTAATCTTCATGCTGTAATGGAATCCCCGATTCCATTACGCTCCTACGACGCCAAAATAAGTAGGTCACACAAACTTTACATGAAACGAGAAAAACACATACGCAAGATGTCACTAAACTAGTCGCGATATTCCTCGCGAAAAGCGACGGAAATCAAAATAGCTATGCGAAGAACAAGCATCAGCCGTGCACGCTCTCCCGCAAACGAATCGAGAAAAGATACCCATAACAGTAGGCAGGCGACGAAAAGCAGCAGGAGAGCTGTCACAAGACGCTTTTCCTAAAAACTGAAAGTAATAAAATTTTTACGAGATCACGCGAAGTCGAGAGGAAAGTCGTGAGAATATTAGGCACTCCTAATATGGAAGATCAGCTACAGATTCTCCAGTATATAAAGACCGGGAGCAAAAGGGTGCTCGTAGTCAGTTTTCCTGAAGTCGCTTAATAAGCTGAATCGCTGCCAGTCGCCAGACCAATAAATTCGAAACAGTTAAAATCGAATCGCTACTAGTTTGTTCAAGTGTATAAGTGCAGTGATTACTAAAACATACCATCATCTTCCGTCACTAAGAGGAGAAATAACATATTAAGGCGCCCATCGGTCTGCACCTGCTCGAGGGAGGAAGGAGCCGAAGAAATCTGAGACACACACCAGCCTGACCGCACTGAACCACCGACGCCAGGCTCTAGGAGCGACAAGGATCCACAGCTGCAATCTCCTGCTGTTCACCTCTATACACGCGCACACACACACTTACGAATTCAGATACTATAAGGTACTTTTCTCTTTTTTTCCTAACACGTGTGAAATATATTATAGTTTCAAGCAAAATTAACACCGTTTTAAATGATTTCGTTATCCGGCTCCCTTTTCCCGGAAGGCAGTGACCGCACCTGTGGTAGCCAAAAGGGATTTCTTTATAAAGTCAAATAAATAAATAATAACAGCTGATAGGAACTCTAATAAAAATAGGTATATTGATGAGTTGCGTTCATTCTGACGTAACAATGCAAGTATATGTGAACGATTCAATAGAACGTTAAAAAATGCAATGTGGACAGAATTCAGCAAACAAGGAAGCTATAAATGGTTGGATATTCTACCTAACTTGCTCAAAGCATACAATTCGAGAAAACATCGGACAACAGGAATCGAGCCTGAAAATGTTACACTGGCAAATGAGCGAGATGTCAAGAGACATTTTCCAAATGAAAAGTCGCCAGTGAAAAAAACCTAAATTTAAAGTAGGAGATAAAGTACGAATAAGTAGGATAAAAAAATGTTTTTGAAAAAGGTTATACGCCAAACTAGTCAACGGAAATTTTCACAATAACGCGAGTTGTAAAAACAGATCCAATAATTTACCACCTCAAAGATTATTATGATAAACCCGTCTCTGGTGGCTTTTATGAAACGGAAATTCATAAAACTATGTATCCGGAAATTTATTTAGTAGAAAATGTTTTAAAGAAAAGTGGTAAACGCGTATATGTTAAATGGTTAGGTTTTAGTGACAAGCATAATAGTTGGATAGATAAAAATAAGATTATATGAATTATTCAAGGTTCAAATAAATAAGAAAGCAATTGTTATTATATTTAATAATGTATTTATTCATGTAAATTGCACACAAATTTGAAAAAATAAATAAATAGTATTTAACAATTATCAGTCTTTGTATTTCATTATTTTAGCATGTGGTGAACTTATAAGAAGTTCCACCCTGATATGTTATAAATAAACTAAGTTTATTTGCTGTGTTAGAGAGATTATTGAAAAATTCTTGATCTTTCAAGATTGCTGATGAGATCTTCCCGGGCAGAAATATTTGAAAGCTGTCATCGATCTCAGCCACGATCTTTGTGCCGAATCTCCTCTTTACTTCTTTGAGTGCAGTCACCATGTACTCATAATATTTTTCCAAGTCCGTGACTTTCTTCTTAGGCAAGAACTCGCGCTCAGCAATCTTGTTGAGTGCAGATAGATCCATTCTGAAAAGTGAAAATAAGAATGAAAGTTAGTGAAAAATGTCTTATAGGTGAGAATTTAGAGAGAGAGAACTAAGAAATAGAACTTATTTATTTTAGAGTTAGGTGAGTCTTGGTCTCTTTGCACAAGCTTGCTTGTTCGTTTCGATTTCTCGAATGTGCTCTTCATCGTGTTTCGTCCGTTCATATAGCCCGTTTCCCACCCAATTTCTGCCCCTTCCATAGCCTCTAGTAATATATCATTTTTCTCTCCTTGTTCAGTTCCTAACCTATCCAATGATGGATCCCACTCGTGCATAAACTCCTCTAAAACATCATATTCAATCTTGATTGCTTCCCCTCCATCAGCATAAAGTGTCATCCCCACCCGCGAAGCATTCTCATTGGTTGCTTCATGCCCCCACCCACTTTCTCCCTCTCTTTTTCGTCCTTCTCCATTGTTGCCCCTCTCCTCCACCACAATCCCCTCCACCGCATCTCCCTCTACTTGCATTGCAGCTTACGCCACCTGTTCTTTCATAATTCTTTAATGTCCCCAAGGCAAAGTGTCAGTACTATGAGGCAATAAGAATCTTTTATCATCGTGTAGACTTAGAAAAATTTTTTCCTGTTTTTTCAGTATGCACAATGTGTAATTTTGAACGAATATTAAACTGCTCACGTTTTATAATAACAAGATCCTGAAGGCATTTTCGATAATCTTCAGGCGTGATTGATTTCTTTACAACACTAGATTTTATACCTTTAGCTTTTTTCACTGTCGTGGCTCCATTAATCAAAATACTGTACATTTTGCTTCTTAAACCAATGAATTCTGTCATAATCTTGCCACAGCATTCGTCTTTCATCAAACCAGGAACTTTTTTATTAACACGTGGAATTCCAAACTGATTATTTTCATCATAATCAGAAGTATCAAATTTATGTACATCTTCTTTCATTACTTGATACATATCTACAACCTCAACTTCATATATTAAACTATCAGTGTCCGTATACAGGAGTTTGAATTTTTCTCCAATTCGCTTTTTCATATATGAATAATGAAAATCATATACTAATGTTTTTGACAAATCTAGAATTGAGAGACCAATGTATATTGGTTTTTTGATTGTAATACTTGTCCTCTTCAGCTGTATGGCAACCAAATTTTCATCGAAGATTGCACAACTGTGAAAATTTGGCAGAGCTATGCGTGCTTCTGCTCCGTATCTGCCTGTAAATTTATTTACTAATCGAACATCTATACGTTTCCGCTCTCGTTCAATACACTTTCCATAGATTGCATTAATTAACAATTTGTAGAAGAGTTTTTCAAACTCATTCTTTGTCTGCTTTCGCTTTTCTGTGTTAAATTCAACATATGGTTTGAGCCACACCCTCTGCTCAAAACTCAAAATCCTATGCACCTTTTTTAATCGATGACCATTATCTAAGACCTGCTTAAGTGCTCGATAATGAATGACATACCTTTTCTTGCCATTCAAAGTCGTAAGAAGTTTCTTCTGCTTTGAACCAGGTGGTGCAAGATGTTCTGCGCAAAAAGGTAAATCCCTATGAACATCATGTATTTCTTCAGGATACTCCAAGTCAACTTCAGCAAAATAGCCTATATCAGAATATGCCGGTGTATTGAAAAAACTTGGATTTGTCTCATAATCGATCCATTTAAATTTTCCATCTGGTAAAGGCTGCACCATTGCCCATCCATAAAGATTGTTGATATCAAAATATAAGAGAGTCTTTGTTTTCTGATCCTTATCGTATGAAGAACCCATATATGGATTGTTTGCCTTGGCATATCGATTACAACACTGACTTATTCCACCTCGAATGCCCGATTCGATAAACATTAGCATGTCAATATCTGTAAGAAGCTCCAATTCTACCTTTGTCATTTTTAAAGCTGCTGAAAAAGTTAGTCCAGGAGTCGTATAAAAGTGAGCAGGACATAAATCATAGGCTTTAAGAGATTTTTCTCGAAAAGTTTTTCAGAATGGTTTTCAGATAAAGATCTGAATATTCTCCCAACCTACTAATATTGAACTTATTCCAAACTTGGACAGCATGCTTATAGTCTTCTTCACCAATATGAGAATCTGTTAGCTTATTATAAAAATCATTCTTTTCTGGTAATTTTGTAGTCGTCAACTTATCTAAGCCATTTACAAAATCATATGGAAATACACCTTTTCGTCGAAGGAGATCTATCTTTTCATCTGTAAGTCCATCTGAGTGAAATTCCTTTACTGCTATTGGCACATTTTTCAGATATGATGCAAGCTTTTCCAATGATGAAGGTAGAAAACGCCAAGAATCTATGAATCTAAAACTAATGTTGCAGCCATCCACGTATTTTGTAAAGGAAATATATTTCTCCTTATTGTGAGGTATTAAATTTACTGTTAAGAAAATTTCCTCGTCATAACCGTATATTCAAATATATTAGAAGCCCTGTTTCGTATACAAAGTAATATGTTGCGATAGATTTACATGTTTGTATATCGTGTGTTTACACGACGAGTGAGACGAATATAAAAGGAGGAGTAAGATTAGGCGACTTTTAGTCTAGCCAAGCCAACGCATTAGAGTGATAGTGCTCGAGACTTTCGGAGCCCTCGTTACTTGCCACTTGTGCCCGGCGTTTACGAAGGTGGATAGAAAATAAAGTGAACCAACACAAGCTACATTTGGATTTTCTTTGCCTGTCCTTATAATCCTTAACATTTACTCGTCCTCTCATCAACGTAGAAGTATCAATCTCTTTTAAAATAAAATGAGTGTCGTAATTTAGGTTATGAAAAACCACAGGAATGAATCTTGAATCCTTATAATTCAAGTTACAAGAATTGTGAGTTGCACCTCTGAAACTGAAGAAGAAGAAAATCTATCTTAGAATTACAAAATTTTGTTTACTTTATTTCGAATATAATCGAGAAGGAAATTTTATCGCCCTGTGAGATGACAATGGTCTTGTACAGCAAGTTCTTCACTAGTGAATGGTTTCCGACATATATGACAAGTTGATGATCTCCGAAAAGATATTTCCTCTAAATCTGTAAGTCTCATTGGTTTTGGATTCTTGTAGAGTACGTCAATTTTTTCACCAATTGACTTTAATTCTTGAACAAACCATGCTGCAGCTGTCTTTTCTTCTTCATTTTTTCTTCTGTATGATCTATAGCCAGATAAGCTATCATCAAAACTGCATTTTATGAAGTATCCTATGCTGTATGCTTCGTGCAGTTGAAAAGCATTCTCATTCTCAGTAGGTTTCAATAAACATTCAAAATCCGCATAAATAACAAAAGGTACTTTTTCACTCTTACTGTAATCTTCGAATTTGAGAATATTATTCTTACAATCAGGCAAATTTATTCGACAATTATTTAAATTTTTACAATCGCTTTCATGAATTTTCAATCTTTCCTCGGTATAAAATATTTGTAAACACCTTTCACAATGGTAAGATTTTAAATGAGTTTTAGACACTTGAGAATTCAAAAGTCGAGACATACTTTTTATCCAAACGTAATGATATTTAGGCATGTCACCTTCATCAGCACGATTATTTTCTTCATGATCATCTATATAAAAATCTTGAATGATGAGAAGGTTTGCATGTTTTTCCTTCTTCTCTGTCGTAATATGACAAGGTGTTACTTCGAATTTGTGGCCATACTTTCTAAGCATGTATACATTTACTGAAATATTATTCAGTTTTTCAAATTTCGGAATACTTCTAAGTTTTACTGGGAATTCTATACCAGCAAAATTTAATTCATTTTCATGCAATCGATACTGATTAACTCTACTAGCATTTTTGTTACTTGGATATAATGATGAAAGAACAGCATACTTGAAACACTGATCGTCGCTATTATGAACGTTAACACATGCTTTTTTATTTTCAATAAACTTTGGAAGAGGAATATAAGAAGTTCCCTTAATTGGAGAATATTTTTTCACATTTATACATAAACTTATAATACTATTCAGTGTCCAGCCTGATCCTATTCTTGAAATTCTTCTAATTGTGAAAGAATGGGCTCTTTAATATTGTCTGTAAACCATTTCTCTAAATCTGTTGACATGTATACTGTAGCACTCTCACTCGTAAAATATTTAATATCTGTCGTTTCTTCACCATTTTTTTGCATTGTAAATTCTGAAATAAAATCCGAATTGATTTTCACCGCATTATATTCTTCTAAACATGCTTGTGTCTTATCTTTGAAGAGCTTCAGTGCATCATTAAAAAAACTCAATATGTTCACATGCTTTATGTTAACAACCACACCTGTCCTGATTCGATTTTAGAAGGCTGATTGCACATCACGCCACTCAACTCTAGCTTCTGCTTCTTCAGCATGCAGACTACCTCCTCGATGAAGACGATGTTCAAATTCTACTTGCACACACGAAAGATGCGTCAAACAAGTTTAACATTTCTGTTTTTCTCCTCTCGTGAGATTGGATTTAGAAATATTTACGTTTAATTAATTAATAGTAGAATTACACATATCTAACCAATAATGAATATCATTGACGCTCATTTGATCCACATTTTGTACAGTATCGCAAAGTTCTTGTACAAGACGTTCGATAAGATCAATCGAAGCCATTTTTACTGTTTTTTCACTAGAGTGTCACTAGTAATCTTGCACAAAGTTGAAACTGAATTTTTTTTGCTGACTGCGTCAGATGAACTGTGCTCGTCTAAGAGAAATTTCTCTCTTTTAAAGCTGAAATCATCATAAGAAGAGGTGGAAGATCTCGCTGCTGAGGAGAGAGGAGAAAGATTTTCTCGGGATGGGATGAATTTTCTTCCAATAAGGGGTACGCATTTTTTCATCATCCAATCCTAGAAGATCATGAGACTAAGAGGAGGTAAATTTTCTAGAGAAGGGATGAATTTTCTTCCTTTTGAACCAACCAAAAATCATCTTTTCAGACCAACAAATGAGGGCTATGCATTTGTTTTGAGTATCCATTCCTGGAAAAGTGAAAGGCGGAGTTTCATATTATAAAACGAGGATGCTGGAACCTGGCGAGATCACTTCTTGCTAAACTGTCTATAAAGCTGAAAAGATGGAAAGAACACGTGACTACGATTTGTTGTTTAAAAATACTATCCTGCAATGTAAAGAAGAAAATGCTTATATCTGCGACATTCAAGGATTTCAGAGAATTGCAGAAGATACTTTTATTTTTAAAGAAATAAGTTTCCTTAATTTGAGGAAAACTGCCTTACCGACCGCATATCTTTTCAAACCTCCAATGGCTTGGGAAGAACTGACAGAAGAGGAAAAATGTATGTCTCAATGGTTGGAAAAGAGTCATCATGGAATAGCGTGGAACTCTGGCGATATTCCATATCATCATCTTTATCGAATCTTGCAAATCTGCACGCAAGGAGTAGAAAAAATATTCATAAAGGGAGAACAGAAAGCCCGATGGATGAAAAATATTTTGCCAAACATGTAAGTTAATTATATTGAATCGTTTTGATACTTTTTTTTTACACTTTTTTGATACTTATCTTTAATTTTATCTGCAGATCCATTTCAAATGTTGAAGACTTCGGATGTCCACCTCTTCAAGAAATATTAAGTGAAAGCCACTACTTTTGTTTTAACTATGCTCTCTGCATTAGGAGAAAACCTATGTGCGCCATTCACAATGTTGTATCAATAAGAGCTTGGCTGCTAAATTATTGAGAATCAACATTTGGTCGAGATGAAATAGATAATATTTCTAAAAAAAATAATATATGTACATGTTTATATTAGAAATAAAGAAAAATAAGATAAAAAAGCAATGTTTAAATTCTTTCTTAGCTTTAAAAAATTCGTAGCGTTTACATACCTTTTTTTCACTAGGAAATCTTAGTATGCTTTACGCATTCGTTATCATGGTACAAATTAATTCTTTCCAAAAAAAAATGTTAAGTTAAAGTGTTCGTGAGTTATATAATAAAATTCAAGAATTCATGTTTCTAATTTGTTGTACCGGGCGAGCAATCATCTATTAAATTGTTTCAAATCAAAGCCCATCACTGATTTTTTTTAAGAAAGAGGAATCTATATTATCAATAAATAATATTTATTTATTTATTTTTTTTATAAAAGAATAATAATAATTATTATATTATTAAAAGAAAATGTCATTATTTTTTTTTTTTTTTTTTCAATGAAATAACGATGAACAGAGTGGATGAAGAAATAAAAATGAATACAATATTATTTTTTATTTATTTACACCTTATTCTATTTTCATACATCAGTACAAAAAAAAATTAATAAATTTTTTACATCATTTTACTTTTTTGGATTTTTAAAATATTTTGTTACATCGATAGGGTCGATTACAATTTCCATATCGATAATACGCGGAACATTTCTTTGTTGTTGCTGCTATTGCTGCTGCTATTGTTGCTGCTGTTGCTGTTGTTGTTGCTGCCGCGGCTGCTGATGTTGTTGCTGCTGTTATTGCTGCTGCTGTTGTTGCTGCTGTTGTTGCTGCCGCGGCTGTTGCTGTTGTTGCTGCAGTTGTTGCTGCTGTTATATATGCTATTATATACAAAATTTTATAAAGAATTTAAAAAAAATTTACATTCCAATTGAAATCCTTGATACTGCTCACCGACTTGCATGACTCGCAACTCGATGAGGTGCTACTGGAGCTCGATCTCCTGGAGCTTGTCCTCTTGATCGCTGGACGACTGGGCCTGGGAAATGAACTTGTTGAAGTACTCGGTTCAGCTGAAGGCGGCGCGCTGGGTGAAGCGCTTGCCCTCTCTCGGCGGGCAGTGCTGGGTGAAGCGCTTGGCCTCTCTCGGCGGGCAGGGTTAGGCGAAGAGCTTCTTGGCCTGATCCCTTCGTATAGTTGCTGCATAGCAGCCAGTGTTGCCTCCATGGCCCAGGAGACATGCTCCAACATCATAAGCAATATTGTAGCGTTGGCAATGAGCCATCGAATTCTATCTTGCATCGTTCTGATGCTATTCCTACGGCTTCCTGGAGTCCTCTTGGATGACATTTTACCACACGTTAAATTTTGAAACCGAAAATTGAACTGACTAACCGTAGCCTACGGTGGGCTATTTATTGCGAAAACAGCAGCTTCCCTTTCCACAGAATTTTTTCTAAAGTCCTGTGATTGGTGTAAAAGTTTTCTCTCCTAATTTTTTAAAAACACACCTCCTCACATCTATTGAATAGCCTTACGAATCCTGAAAAAATTTCCCTCACCAATTTTGAAAAACTAGTGTCCACCTCCTTTTAGTACACTCCCTTTCTTTTGGAATCTCAACTGTGAGAATGCGAGATTATCCTCTTCTCACAAGAAAATATCTTGGAGAAAATCTCACTCTGAATTTATTTAGGACTTCTAAGAAAATTGCTGTATATCGGTGCGAGAGGCATCTATGCGTTCCCTACAAAACCCAATCAGATATCTCTGCAAATGATTTTTAAACAGCAGTATTGTCTCTGGGAAAGTGAAAGGGATAGTACCTGTGGGATTTGTATGTATAGTCGGCGGTCAATATTTTCTAGCTTCGCGTTTCTCAGTTGGAAAACACCTGTGCGCGGGTCGTCGTCCATATCTGCGTGAGGATCGTGTTGGAAATGTGATGGATAGTACCTATGCAATCTGTCCGCGCAGACGGGGGACTAACTTATCGCAGTCGAAAGGAAAAACACATGTCGCTGGAAGCTGTATACATCTGCGTGGGATAGTTTGTATACGTATCCCAGAATTATCTACGCGAAGATTGTATAAAGAGCATTTCTCCCATACATTCCGTAATATATATATATGACACGAATAGCCATGTAAATTTGCACACATGCCTCAAATAGCTATGTAAATTTCTCCGACGAAATATGCGCTCAGTACTGCAGACAAAAAGTTCAAATAAATTTTTACTTCATCTTTATACATCACTACACGTGGCGAAACTTCGCATATACGCATAATCAGCTCCTATAACTTGAAAAAAAAAAAATTTTATAAAGCCTATCTCAATGTAGCCGAATCTCATGCAGCAGACGACATTTTAGAGATATTTTGCTTTATTTTTTACAGCTTTACAAAATTATTAGCGGTAATATTGAATTTTCGCCACCTGCTATATTGTCTAAGCTTTTATTTAAAATTAATTTTATATATCTAACTTATTAAGCAACTGCATATTTCGTCGGACAAAATCACTTCCGGTTTGGTAGTTTATAGTGGCGCGTCGATCGAGGTGTGAAGTATTCTTAAAGAAAGTAAGCACCGGTGTTGGTATAAGATTCTGGATGACGTAGAGAGAGATCCGTTTTGCGAGGGATATGCGATCGTTACACAAAAATTAGGAGAAATGAGGAGATGGAACCGATGGAGGCAGAGGCGATCGAAAAAATAATCGATAGGCTATTCCCCACCCACCCCACACGACCTCAAACAGAAACGACGCACGAACCAAAGGACGAGATACCCCTTTTCATCATAGGCGAACTTATCGCGGCAACTTCATCCTGGAAGAGCGGTAAGGCACCGGGATCGGATGGCATTCTCGTAGAGATGCTTAAGGCCATTGCCCAGCAGCGGCCTGGGCTGCTCCTGGCAATGTACAATCAGTGTCTGGTAGAGGGCGTGTTTAGTTCGCGACGGAAAAGAGCTAGGTTAGTTTTGATCGAAAAAGCTAAAGGGAAAGTAGGCGCGGAGACATCGTATAGACCTCTTAGTCTGCTCGATACCATTGGTAAGACGGGCGAAGCTTTAATGAAGCCTCGAATATTAAGAGCAGTCAGAGAGTCGGGGGACCTTTCTGACAAGCAATACGGCTTTAGAAAGGGACGGTCCACGATCGGCGCGATTAGGGAAGTAACCGACGCGGACAAGAGTGCTGATGAAGCGTGCCACGCGGCAAGGCCATTGGTCGTGCTCGTGACACTTGACGTAAGGAACGCGTTTAACTCGACAAGATGGGTCGATATTCTGAACTTTTTGAGGGTGTTTGGGGAACCCTGGTACATCATGTGGTTCGCGGAGGATTATCAAGAACGAACGCGCAGCGACATTAATAATAAAATACCTCGGCTGATCAAAAGAAGGAAAGCGAATGCGAGCATGAAATGTAAAAGCGAAAATGCCTTAACCCAACTACCACACGTGTACAGAATTTATGATAAAATACTCCAGCACATTGAAGAATGACGAGCGAGAGCGAGTGACAATTCAAAAACGAAAATGCTTAAACCGAACTACCTCACGCGCAGCGACTTAAAAATAAAATACCTCGGCAAATCCGAGGAAGGCAAGCAAATGCGAGTAAAAAATCTTAAAACCAAAATGCCTTAACCCAGCTACCCCACGTGTACAGAATTTGTCATAAATTACGCCAACACATTAGAGAATAGCGAGAGTAGCAAGAAATAAATCAAATATCGAAATGAATAAACCGAACTACCCCACGCGTAGCGACATTAATAATAAAATACCTCGACTAATCGAAAGATAGAAAGCGAAAGCGAGCAAGAAATGTAAAAGCGAAAATGCCTTAACCCAGCAACCCCACGTGTACTATGACGGGGTGAAGCTTTCCGCAGCAATCGCGCAGACGTTAGTTGCGTGCAATGGAATTGCTGTCGCGGGAATCACCTCGAAATAATCGAGACAAGGTCTCGTTTCCTCGGGATGTACTCGAGGCTCGCAGTGGACCGGCCAAGGTCAAATATGGCTACCTGCTGTGAGCATGCACGAGTATCGTGAAGCGATACGCGTGCCCGCGGAGGCGGTGGGGAACGTAGTTTAGAGGAGACGGGAAGCGGGTCCGCAGAAATGACTCCGAACTCAGACGTGAGATTTAGAAAGAAAGGAATGTATTGTCTGCACTCAAAATAAGATACACGAACACACGTGCGGGTGTGCGAGACGCAGGTGAACGACGTAGCTAGAGATCGGGAGAGAGCTACTGAGAGAGAGAGAGAGAGAGAGAGAGAGAGAGAGAGAGAGAGAGAGAGAGAGAGAGAGAATCAGAGAGCTGACACTTACGGTTGGCGGTTCTCGCTCGCACTCGGGTATGCTCGAGCCCAGGCGAGTTGACGTAGTCGCAGGTCGGACGGATTCGAGGCGAGGACGCGCGAAGAAGCCTCAGACGTAGCCATGATGCCGTCACAAAGAGCACAGCTCACCCACGCACACAAATTCGTAATTGTAATCTCGAGGTAGATAGTGCGACCCAATCGACGCTGTCTCTCGTCAGCTAGCTCGAACGAATCTGTAGCGCGCGTTTTAAGTCCGATTGCGACGCTCCCGTTGCTCCCTCAGTTTTGCTTCGACCTGAGCGAACTCCCTCTTCGCCTGCTTGGCCTCGGCGTGGCGCTTTCGGGCATCCTCCACGATTCCTTTCAATTCTTGTTCGGCCTCGACGAGTTGGGGATATTTTTTTGCCAGTTTTCTCCCTTCCTCGCCGTAGGTCTCGAGGAACCGATCGAGATCGCCGAACGCCTCGTCCTCGGTCTTGAGGTATTCCCGCTTGAGGGCCCTCGCCTGCTCTAGATGTGCTTTCACCCTCGCCCACTCTTCTTCGATGGTGTTGGCCTGGGGAGCAGTCTCTTCCTCGGCTGGTGGAGCAACCTCCTCAGGCGTTGTGTCGAGGCCTTGCGTCGTGCCGGGCTCCAGTGAGCCGTCGGCCTCCTGCAGTACCTCGACCTCTTGGGGAATGTCGACTCCCTGTGGGACGTCGGTTTTTGGCAAGGGATCCGGTCTGGGGCCGGAGATTATGGACGGCGGTAACCTGCCCACTTGTGCTGCGAGGGCATCCCGGTGTGACGAGGTGGACTCTGCCTGTTGAGGGATCATAATACTTCTAAGTGTCCACCTACGCCGGCCCTGCTCGACGCAGACTTTTGCCCACTGTAGGGCTTGGTTACAGTCGATCCGGGCCGTCCAGGCCACCAGATCGTCGTTGCGTGCCGACATCCTTGTCGAATCCCAGCTGGGGAAACCCGGGGGAAAACCTAAGATTAATATCCCGCCTACCTTATCTGTGATATAGCAAAGAAATGAAGAAAAAAACAGGGGGAAACGGGACACGAGCCGATTTTAGTCTTTCTTCGCGCGAGTTCACATGAGCCGTGGCGAAACATCTGTCTGCTGAGTGGGCTTCTTCGTTGAGCCCTTCGGTCGTTCGTGTTTCGCTATATTTATCTCTACTGGAGGAGCGCCCACCGTCGGCGGGCTGCTAGCTTTCTTCGCGCACGTGACTCTAACTGAACGGCGAGCGACAACTACGCGCGTTTTCGTAGGTCTACCGCGCTTACGTGGTGCATCCACGTTTACAACATGGTCGTTCGATTGCGCATTTTCGCTAGTAGCTTCCTCTTGATGGTCTTCATCGGTGGGTGGTTCTTCTCCATCTACGTAGCGTTTCAGTTCGACGACATGGATCTTCTCGAACACCTCTCCAGCACTATTTTCGAGTCTGTAGACATCCTGACCCAGACGAGCAGTGATTTTAAATGGCCCTGCATACTTCGGAACTAACTTTGCGTTGATGCCTTGGACAGCTGATGACAGAATGCGATTACGCTTCCAGACCAAGTCGTTGATCTTGAATTCGACTTGTCTGCGTCTCACGTTATAGTACTTTGTTTGCCGTTCTATCGCACGCTGAGCTCTTTTTGCAGTGGTGAGCCGTAAATCAAAAAGTTGGCGCATCCGATCTTCCCACTTATTCAGCGCAAGCTGTTCGGCTGCTTCTCGAGTTGCCTGCTCTTCTGCTCGTTTAGTATTGTGTGGTGGAGTCAGATGTCGTCCCATATTGAGAAAGGCACTATTTCAAAGTTTTCCGTTATCTTAAATTCTGTTATATTTTTATATTTAAATTACTAAAATGCTGGAATTTTATTTACATATTATATGTCTAAAAATATCAAATTATATCGGTATACATTAATTTAAAAATAGTAAAATTACACAAATTTTTCTTCCTTCTCCCTCAAGATCTCATGCATTATGTTTTATAAATTAATCATATAAAATTACAGCAATTTCAATTATTATAATATATGTAGATTAACATTATAGGAAATTAACTAGTTTTTATAATATTATTAATTGTTTCTTTTACAATGGTTTTAATGAAAATAGCGATATATTAGTTTCAGGCTTTGGCTGAACTTTTGGTGTTATATTTTTACTTGTATTGGTAATTGTTTGTGGTGGACGTAAGGGAATAGGTGGTGGTATTGGGGCAGATATTGAAGGGATAACCTTGATTTCTTGTAATTCTGTTTCTTCATAAATGTTATTCTTCTTTTTATTCCTTTGACTTTGTTCTTCTATGCTGCTAGTATTCTCTAATGTCGTCAGTAAATGTGTGACTGAACTGAAAATTGCTCCAAATAAATATATAGACCATCCAAAAATTGTATGTAATGTGTAGCCTCTAATAATCGTATCAATAATCAATTTTCCAATGTGTAAAATAATAAGTATCATGATAAACACCGACGAAAATGACCCACATGTGATCAATTTTTCAATAATCATGTGCCATGTACTTTCGGCTAAATGTCTTATGGTGTTTTCAGAAAATATATCACC
>QLSS01001014.1:0-18282 GCA_024372645.1 Trichomalopsis sarcophagae | reverse complement strand
ATTACAACTTTCAATAGACTATTCAATACGTTGCGAAAAGGAACAAGAGTCAATGCTCAGAGTAGCCATTTTATACAGACGCATTGATATCTTTACACAATTAATAAATAAAGGAGCGAGTAAATATCTATTGATGTACTCAGGGCACAAACTTCTAGAAAGAGCGATGGAATGTAAAAATTTAGACTATTTACGTCTATTATTAGAAGCCGATATAAACGTCAATGCGAGGAATACCTTCGGATCAACTGCATTAATGTATGCTGTTGATAGAGGTAACATGTCAGTTATTAGATTGCTACTGGAAGCGGGAGCCGACCCAAGTATAATAAATCACTTCGATCAGACACCTTTAGAAAGAGCCACTAGAACTAAGCCCGAAATATTGGAATTGTTACTAAATTATACACATAAAACTCATAATTCTAGAATAAGCGAGTACTTACTCGAAAAGGCAGCCACCGCTCCGCATTCTTATTCTGGCAAGAACGTCGAATTATTACTAAAAAGGGGGTACAATGTCAATTCATTGTCACGTAATAAAGCGTGTCCTACAGTAGGTGCTATAGTACATCAGAATAACGAAGCGCTAAGAATATTAATCAAGTATAAAGCCAATTTGAAAGTTACCTCAAGTAAAGGAGAAAATGCTTTACATATAGCGGTAAGATTCGGTACAATACGAGCAGTCGAAATGATTTTGAAAACAGGAGAATGTGATATAAACGAGGTGTCATCCTTCGGTGAAACCGCTTTAACATGGGCATATAAGATAGATGGTTATATAAAATGGAAGTTTTGTTACAACAAGGAGCTTCACTTTATCCTATAGAAAAAAACGTTCATTTCATATGCAATGAATTTTTACCATGGAATACACCAAAGATTTTTATTCCATTGTTAGCAAAAGGAAAGGTAGAAAACCAAAATATTAATATAGACGACGAATTAACGTTAAAGGAATGCTACCCTACATTATACGATAAATATGAAAAAGCATGCCTCGAATGGCAACTAATTTCAAGACAGAATTTTATTGCAAGAGTCACTTTTAAACAGCTGATAGAGCGACCTACAAACTCATTTTTGCATATTGCAAAAACATGTGCATTTCAAAACCGCGATAAGGAAATTTATCCTTATCAATTCCCTATATACGACTCTCAAATCACGCAAGCTATACAACAAATCATTAATAAAAGAGTAATATGGAAAGAACATGAAGAAAGACTACAAAAAATAACAAACGAGAGTATTCCTGATTTAATTATAGAGCAAGTAGCTTATTATCTAAGTCTAGATTAAAACAGCAAAAAAAAAGATACCGTTACGCATAAATAAGAATAAATAAAAAACCCTTAAAAGTTGCAAATAAGTCTGACATCTAGACTCATTCTATCCCACAGATGGCAGCAGTTTGGGAAAATTTGGTACATACGTGGATCCCATTCATCTTCTCGGGATATCGGCGAAAATTAACCATCATAATGACTAAGATAATTAGTCGAGAAGGCAGAAGAGCAAGGACTTTAATTAGAGTATTAGCCCCAATGATAAGGACCCTCCGAGATGCGAGAAATAATCGAAGGACTCGTGGAATCCTCGGATCTCGAAATCGTCAAGTTTTGTTTAGAAGTATATCCGCAAAAATCTGTTTTATGTTTGACCAGTGCTTTCACTCATGCTTTGAACAAGGGGAACGAGGAGATGATAAAATTATTACTAGAATACAAAGTAGATTATGCTACATTAGAAAACTCTCATGTCCCTGCTATTCATTCTGCATTAACAGCGAAACGTTTAGACATTTTAGAAAAATTGTTTGAACTAGGAGCCACTCTTGACAAGTACGAAGTATGGAATTACCTTTCATTACGATTAGCTATACGATACCAAGATAAAACCTTTTTACAATTATTGCTTGAAAAGGGTATTGCAGTTAATAGTTCCAATCGAATGGGTAGCGCGGTGTTAGGAGATGCTATAGCACGGGAAGATCAAGAAGCAGTAGAGATTCTCTTAAAAGCCGGAGCAAATATACGAAAATTTCAGTATGTAGGACAAGCTGCCAATGGACCCTCAGAGATTTTCGAATTACTCATAACTCATGCGAAGAAATTGGAAATGCCGATCAGCTCACAACAATGGCTATTAGAAAGAGCCGCGAGTGCCCCGTATATAGATTCTCTAGAAAATGTACAATTATTATTGGATGAAGGTGTACCTGTGAACTCTCGCTCTCGTGATGGGAGGTATGCTATAGAAACAGCGATATTGCAAGAAAACGATCACACTTTACAATTACTCCTTGAGGAAGGAGCAGATGTAGAGATATCAACAGGAAGTGGAGAGGGATTATTACACATAGCCGCAGAATTCGGAACTAATGGGAGTATAAAATTATTTTTAAAATGTTAGAGAATAGTAAAATTGACGTTAATAGAAGAGATTGCAATGGAAACACCGCATTAAGAATAGCATATTGAAATAATAGTTATATAAAGGTAAAAACTTTAATCAACGCTGGAGCAATATTATATCCTTCGGGAGAATGATTACATTACGCATATCCCGATAAAATACCTAGACTAGCTATATCAATTATTCTTCCATTATTAGCAAGAGAAACAGAGAAAGGGCGGACAGTAAACAGAGAAGATATTCGCATTCTCGAGAATATTTATCCACAGTATTATGAGGATTATATAGAAGCTTGTCAAGAATGGCGAAGAATGTAACAAACTGATTGGATTCGTCGAATATCTTATGCAGATTTATTCGAGAAGTCCGTGACAACGTTACTTCGATTATCAAAACAACGATTACTATCCTACCACGAAGGAGCCTATAAGATTTATCAGAAATTCCCCATTTATGGAATAAACATCTAAAAAAAATTAGTAGAGTTATTGCAAAAGCGAGCAAGGTGGATAGGATACGAGAAGAGGCTTCAAAACATCACTGAAAATCGATCTCTCATTTAATAATAGAACTCGTAGCCTACCATTTAAAGTCGTCATAAATGTAGTATTTAGTAAATATATATGTTAAAAAGAATAAATTATTCATAACTAATAAATATAATTAAACTTTATAGCGAAAACTTAAATAATAAATCGAAATTTTAAGAGTAAAATAGTAACTGACAGATATCATCCCTTTCCACAGTATACGATGTCCACATATCAGAAGAAAATAAGAATGATAAGGATGTCTATCCCCTACGGCGACCAACAAGAAACTCTTAGACTGATCAAGAGATTAGCACCGACAATGCTGCCAACGGAAATGACTATGATAATTCATCAGTGCATCTTAGGGGACAAAATTAAAATAATTGAATATTGCTTGGACAACCTACATGAACCAAGATTATTAAGACATTGTTCCTGGGAAGGCACGAATCTAGTACATTTGGTTGTAGAATCAGGATCCGTTAAGTCGGTAGAGACAATATTGTCAAGAGAAATCAATGATATAAACGCAATTGATGGAAAAGGGCAAATTGCGCTTTTAATTGTGTATAAAACAAATAATTATAAAAAAATGAATTTATTGCTAAGATATGGAACTGAGTTCTATCCTCGTCGAAGTTACATGCGCTATATAACTGAGCGACGCCCGCCAGGAGCAACTTCCCAATTTATAGTCTACTGTCAATCGAGAGAAATTTCCGAAAAAAGGTTTGTGAATCCGGACGACTTTCGAGCTCTGAAAATTTATCATCCAGAGTTATATCAAATATTTTTAGAATCAAAAGCAGAATAATTCATGGAAAATATCACCTACAGAGATTTAATGGAAAACCCTATTGAAAAATTTCTATTACTTAGTCGATCCACCATTTTTAGAAGACAGGAAAAAAGGGACGTATCGCCCTTATTTCCTACATATTGTTCAACTATCGAACTAGCCCTAAATTCAATTAAAGAAAGGAGAACTGAGTGGGAAGAAAAGGAGAAATTCTTAGAAGAGATTACGTTTGAACTCATTCCTACACCTATTCTCGATCATGTTTCGTATTATTTATGTGTCGACTAAAAGTATTTAGTCAAAACGTATTCTGCGATTAAGAATATTAATTAAAATAAGAAAAAAAAAAGTATACTAAGTATTACGATCCGGAAGGCGACTGAAAGATTAAGACACTGAAGAAACTACGTTTATTTACTACAGCGACAAACAAGGACCAGTCATGGAAATAACCAAAAAGCTGGCCCATCCAGGAGGAATTCCAAATTATCAAGCCAAGAGGAATAAACCTTTCCAACGAGACAAAATTCTCACGAGAAGCAGTTATTTAGAAAAATCAGTTAATAGAATTAAACCAGATCGAAACGAATGCGAAGATTTTGTCGATAAATGTATAAGAGTGTTAAATGGAGAAACACCTTCTCAGGTATTGGAACTAAACGCTATATTATGGCAATTTGATATAGACTTAACTTATCAACGAATAAGTAAATTATTTCAACGGTTATCGGGAAAATTATTAACAGTTTTTCTACATTTGACGGCTAGTTTTGAAAACTGTTGGAATGATAAAAATATTGAAGGAGAAACATTAATATTTCAAGCTGTCAAATCGAAAAATGTTCGAGCCGTGAAGTTTATTTTGAAAAGGGGTATTGATAGTACGTTAATCACAAAGAAGGGGATAGACCTCTTCAATCAAGTCATAATAGAATACTACAAATTCTTCTAGATGCAGGAATAAAACCAGAAAATGATTTATGCCCCTACATGGTCGCTATGGAAAATAAGGCTGCTCAATTAGTACCTATACTATGGGCTAACAACTACAAACCCTACGATTTATTAAAAGCATTTCAAACCGTTGTAAGAATAGGAGATATGCAAATTATAAAAATACTTCATACGAATTAAAATACGGGAAGATCAATGAATCCCCTTCACGAAGCCGTTAGACAAGGTTACAAGGTATCGGTCATCCAACAACTTTTGGAACTAGTTTACGAAATCGAAACCCCTACACGAGATAGTCGCTCGCCATTACAGATAGCTATCGCAGCTGGACACATTCATTTAGTAAAACATTTAATCTAACAAGTAGCGAATATCCACTCCTCGACGACCATTGACAGCGAGAGTAATCTACACTTAGCTTTACGCGTCAAAAATATTTTCGCAATCATAACTCTCTTACAGCATGGGGCAACCTTACAAGAAATTATATACAATAATAACTCGATAGTCAAGTTAACAGCGGATAATAATGACGAAGAAATGTTAGCCCTAATGTGGGGAATAGGAGTTCCATTATACAATTCTCCGGGAGAATCATTGTTGACTTCACAAAATTGCTCAATTGGAGTGAAAACTTTAGTACGAAGAATAGCCTTGTTAGAACATTTGAGAAAAGACATAAACGTTAAAGATCATATATTTATGAATAATCGTCAAATTCTGCGAGAAGTAAATCCCTACAGAAAAGAATTACAAGCCAATTTTCAAATTACAATGGTTGAGATTCAATTTCGAAAAGCTACATTAGAGGGACAAATAGGAAGTTCACTAGTAGTAAAGAAAGAGGATGTTAAGAGAATTTTTGTTATTGCAATTATGCATTCTTCTCATAAAACGATTTTTAAGAGAAGAATGCATAATTGAACAGGATATTTTTAATTAAACAAAACGTGAAAATCCAAACGAATCAATTAAGTTAACAATCAAGTTCGTAAAATTAACTCGCATTTCCATCATTTTAACGATTACAAATAAAACATCCTCACAAGAAATTCCTATGAACACATACAGCTTAACTAATGCTTACCAATTTCAAACATTGTAGCAATAGTATAATTAAGACAAATAAAGAAAAAAAAAGAAGGGGGGAGATACATACAGACGCACACAATGAGACAGCACACTATAAAAGGGATTTACCCTTTTCAGTACGGACAATGGACACAAGACACTATTTCCTTATGCTGATCTGGAGTGGTATCGTCTCAGGTCAGGAAGTCCTACTTTCGGTTACTTAGGAAGAAAGAGAGTATAACGCAGGATTGTATTTCGAAGAATTGACAGAATTAAACTTCATTAGAGATGAATGGACCTATATAATTTATATTGACTTATATGAAGACCTATTCGACACAATTAAATTGTCAAGCCTACTTAAAAGTATCGAGAGTGTGCAATGCCCCACACACGATTCGCGGCTCGAATACAAAAATAGTATAGCAAAATTCTAAAATCACTCGACTATTCCTACAGAAACACATGAATGCTCTGCTACCCCGCTATGGCACATACACAACAACACAGAGTAGCCAGCAGCGGCGGGAGAGGATCAAAACAAATATTACGCAAGAAGCACGGCAGCGACGCAGCCCTCACCAACAATACACATACGCGCAAAGCATAAGAGCGAGCGGTGACGCGGCAGCGGCGAAGCGTGCACAGATTTGCTCGCCAATTTTAATATAAGTGAGAAATTCGCAAAAGTGTGCAAAATTCCGGCGGCTTAATCCGCGCTCTCTCCGTAGCATATAAAAGGCCCTGCGCGGCCTAGTACAAGCACTAGCTCTACTGCAATTTACTCAGACTAGTCACTACTCAATAGCATTTAAGCATTGAGTAGAAATATTGATACATACTCTGTAGAATCAAAATAAAATATAAGATAACGTAATTTAAGCGTATCTTATAAAAATTAACAGAATATGCAAAGTTCAGCATATTCGATATAAAAACAGATAACGCAATTTAGGCGTATCTAAATGTAAAACATAAGATATCGCAATTTACGCGTATCGCTTAGAATTGCAAATAAGTTACATATTAAATGTAAAAAGGCGTAATCCAATTAGATAATATTAATACCGCATAATAAAGTGTATTAAACAATAATCAAACAGATAAATAAAGACCTAATGTATAGGTTTACTTGTAATCCAAAAGTAGCACCGCAATTTACGTAATAATCTCTTTTATAATTCACTCAGTTAAATATATTTTGTTTATTAACCAAAAGAAAAATTAATAATATGTGATTATTTTAGTATATATTCCCTTTACCTGGTATCCCGGACCTGACCTAAAATTAAATCATTACTTTTAAATCAATTTGTTCTCTCTCTGCTGTCGGAACAACGACCCGGGTCAGCAAATGCTGACAGCTCTTTAGTACATAAATAAGTCAAATATCTTGTACAGGACCACAAAAGAGTCGTGACCGTTTCAAGTGCTTGTAAACCACGCAAAACATGTATCGAACAAGAAGAAGGAATCAAACGGCTAACTAGGCGACTAGAGAAGGTACAACAAATACAATACGATCTCAACGATATACTAGATGCCTTACCGAGAGTAACTTTTTATCTCTTCCTGGTAATAAAATACATATTATTTGCAGTAGTATCGACGGATTTGCAGAAAGAAAAAGAGAACTGAACGATCAAGATTTACTAGAAACAGTAGATTGAGAAATCAAATTATTCAAAAAACTCAAGGGCATAAATAATAGCACATACACGATCGATAAATCAATAGGACTAATGAATATTTATTTTAATCTATATATTGAATTATTCAATGGTGCATTAAAAACTATACGAGGACTCATTAATAAACAAATATACCCGGGACTTCTGAGTTATGATGACCTGATTAATGTCATCAAATACACAGAGCAACTAAATCATCCATATATAATTCCTCTTTCCGAGAATCTAGAACATATTGATTTATTGGGAGCAATATCAAAAATAAAGTATGGAAGAATCAACGATAGGTTACTAATTAGCATGACGTTTCCTTTGATATCGGACGATTCTTATGTATTATATAAAGTAAAATCATTACCTGTTCCAAAGAAACTTTTTGACGGAACCATAGCCACATTATATGTAAAACCTCAATCATCATTATTGGGGGTTTCACAAAAGTATACTTACGCTTTAATAGAAGATCAATACGAGAAGTGTATCAATTCATTTGGAAAGAAACTATGTCAACCTGATCAACCTATTCGATCAGAAATCGAGAATAGAAGCTGCGAATTCACTTTGTTACATCATCCTTATGATATCGATTATAATAAATACGATATCCAGTATGTAGATACGAATTTACCTCATTGGATTAACACCGAGAAGAATCAAGGATGGATATATTCTCTCTATGAACCAATGGAATTACAAATCTATTGCAAAAAACGTCAAGAACAATTAAAAGTCAATGCAACCGGAATTTTAAGAATAAGACAAGAATGCAAGGTCAAAGCGGGAAACTATCAATTATCTTCTAACATTCATACCCAGAGTCACATGCAAACAATCATATTCCCTCCAGTGAATTTGGAAATTGTAGGAAATGTATGAATTGCAGAAATAATAGCTGAGTTAAAAACAATCAAAACTAACGAAGCCATGGAGACTGATTGGACGATTGCTCACTCCTTCTGGGAACTAAAGTCGAGAGTCGCTAATCTCGATTTGCCAAAAGATTTTAAAGAAGAATTCAGGAATAAAGCATTCATCATCATTTTAACAATAGTAATAATAATCGGACTATTATCTGGTATAGCCATAGCAGTTCTGTGTTTCGAAAGTATCAAAGCAGAATTCAGAGGAACTATGACAGAATTTCCGTCAAACATGGGAACTCGTGCAGGAGAAGTTGAAGTTCCTATCGAAGAAATATTTGATCGATTTTACATAAGTCGTCGACCTCCATTGATATTAGAATCCAATCTCTCTCCTATATCAGCATAAGGAAATAAATACACTTAGAGACAAAATAATTAAAAACTACAAACAATAATTCAGACACACACATACTACTCAATCGAAACGAGGGGAGAGCGAGAAAAATTCTGTTTTGTGTTTCAGATGGCATTTAATAACAAGGCAATAATTCTTATCAACCTGATGACTTGGATATTCAGGTTAAACACAGGGCATCGTTTAACAGGATTCGATTGTGGAGAACAATTGACGAATTTAACAACTATATCGCTATTAGAAGTGGGAGATTGCGATATAGAAATTCCTGAATTAAACATCACTAAACAATATATACAATTACTTCACATAAACGAATTCACTAAAACGCACGTGATTCAATGTTCAATAAAGATTATGCGACACATTACTCATTGTGGGATGCACTCTCACGCTTCAAGAGTGATTGATGGAGAGATTAGCTATTTTCACGAAATACAAAGAGACGAGTGCATGCGGGTGTTTAAAGGTGGATATGCCTATATAGCAGGGACAGCAGAGCAAAATCTACCGAAGAATAACACTTTTTCAACTCCTGTCACGTTTGCGGGAAGTGTCAATTCAGATGGGAAATGCAAGGGAACTTCATATTCCGATCCTTATGGACACTGGAATGACGTATTAGTACAAGGGTTCGTAGAGATATATCTATCAGATTATTATGCAACAATTAACTTAAATTCCAACAAAATACAATTAAGATCGGGCACAAGTTGTCAATTAACCGACACTCGGTGTAGAGACGTTTTAGAAGGATATGCTTTTTGGGAACCAATACCGGAAGACAACTGTGGAGGATGAAAGTATACCATTTTATATGAGGGGTATGCTAATAAGACAAAAGAATACAAAGTAGATCACAGCACATACATGTTAGAAACCCAAGATATAACATTCGCCTTGACAAGCAACGGGGAAACAAAAGTATGCGGCCACAATTTAATTCGAACCGAACACCCTAAATTATTCGTATTAGAAGAATTAAACGAGAAGGTATTCTTATCAAAGAAAGATTCACCAATCGAGAACTTAGACATATTCACATATGTGAATTCTAAATTTGTATATGTCGAACGACACTTCAAAAACCAGATCAATCAAATGCATTATGATTTATTAAAACATAAATGTGAATTAGAAAGACAAGTGTTAACCAACGCTTTGTCAATAGCTGTCCAAGATTAATGAAAGAATCAGGATATATGGCAGTGGTGGCCGGAGAAGTAATTCATTTAGTCAAATGTTTACAAGTAGAAGTACAGTGAAGAGATACCGAAGTATGTTATAATCAAATACCTGTTTCCCGGGGAGAAGAAGAATTTTTCCTTTCTCCTAGAACGAGGACACTCACTCGAACAGGGACACAAATAAGTTTTAGCGGAGCTATGCCACCTACGTTTGACATGGGAAACCATTGGTTGCAATTCTTACCTGCTCATTCGAGTATAATAGCTCCTGAATGTTTACATCCACGCACGAAAGGTACATGGAAATATGCGACCCCAAAAACCATCGCTGTAAGCGGAATTTACACAGAAGCCGATTTACAAGATTTGCGCTATTATATCATGTTTCCGTTGGAAAAATCTTCAGTATTAAACAATGTAGCCATGGGCATGACAGGAAAGAATATTCAAGGAAAAGGAATATCCATTAATCAATTTCTAGACCCTGAAGTATTAGAATCACTCGCGAATAATACATGGAATCATTTTTGGGGAAAATTTCTTACATTCGGGCTAGTGCCGGAGTACTAGGAATCATATTAATAACAAGATTAATCAAAATGCTAATTGATACTATCTTACACGGGTATGCGATATATAGTGTATATGGCTGGTCTCTTCATCTTTTAGGATAACTGTGGAATTCGGTAACACAATTACTACTACACCTAGGAGAAAAGAAACCAGAAAACCCGAAGCCTTATGAACGCCAATCCAATAAGAAAAATACAAAGAAGAATACAAGTCCAATTTATGAAGTTGAAGGAAGATCAATAAATTTCGAAGACGAACAAGCAGCTCGCAGAACTATTTAAGGGAAATCATGTCATACGAAGAAGTAATAAGAAAACGAATAGATGTTTTGTGCAGTAAACAATCTAGAGGAGAAAGCACTCGAGCCTTCTTCTATAGAGTAAGAAATTTACGCGATGAACATCGTACAGAATTGATAAAAGCACGAGAAGATTTTAAAGAATTATTCGAAACTCATCTAAGTACAGAAGAATCCGCCGTTATTGGATATATATTGGGAGTGAAAACCGAAATTCGGAAATATTTACGCGCACCTTGTGAATATAAAAATTTAGTAGACGCTGCGAAACACGCCCGTGCAATTGAATATAAAATAGCAAATTCAAAATTACCCCGTATACAAGAAGGAAATGAATAATATGAATTAGAAATACAACAGAACCTTATCAAATAAATAATAGGAAGAAAGAGAGAAAGAAAGCGGCAGCGTTCGAATCATAAAGCAAAGAAATAAGAGGAGAAAATTATATACATGTAACTATGACAGATGCATTATACAGAAGACCATTATTCGATATTCGTATTAGATTATTATCAAGACGAAACCGGGACTAAGTTATGTCAAGAATGTCATCATAAAAAACATTTAAAAACTCACAAAAAAGAACAACACGTAACTCGTTTTCTTATTAAGTTACTCCCACCAAACAATAAATGTAAAGATTGCAAAACTAATTTAATAAGGACGGCTGAATGCGCTCTTGATGCACTAGAATTATTAAAAATATATGAAGAAATGTTAAATGGATTAAAAGCAATGAAGAAAATCGACATAAAATTGATCCAATAACCAATCGACAACAAAAGTGGGGAAAAGCAAGTTGAACCGCCAGTTAATCTAGACATAGATCCTTTCTTTTTCAACGAAGCATGAAGAAATATAAGAAAATTATAGAAAACCTTATTTCAATTGTTACAGATGTCCGAAATGCAAGGAAGAAGAAGTAAAATATATCAACAAATATCCGACAAGAGAACTAACTACTGTTACAATTGCTACATCAAAGGAAAAAAGAAAAAACAAGAGTATTTAAGACGAATCACGTATCAATTTAATATCCGTACGAATAATATTAAAACATGTTCCGGTTGCGGTCAAAGAAAATTTTCAAAAAGAAAAAAATTCATTGATATTATCCAATTAATACCAGTCGTAAAACTCACCAGGATGCCAAGAAAACACGAGTCCATAAATATAATAATCACAAAAGAAATCAACTCCGTATCGTTAATAGATCTCGATAAAAGGACGAATGATTTAATTACCGATTTACCCATCATAGTAAATCAAGAAAAATATATTGACTCATTATTAGAACAATTTGAAAAGTCAGACAATGAAAGCGGAAAGGAGAGTAATGTTAGTTTGAATAAACAGAAAGGAAGCAACAAACAGTCAGGAAGGAATAATAAGAAGAATACAATATCAAAAGAAGAGCATTAAAGCAAAACGTTGATTGATAAGAGAAAGAGAGAAAAATATTTTTTTTTTCATAAAACCAACAACCAAAAAGACAAATTTTACCTTTTTTTTAAATTTTAGAATGAGCGGAAGAAGCCCACCCCTCGAAAATAAGTCTTGTTGGGAGGAAGACTTGGAATCATTATTAGCAGTAACACAAGACGATTTGTTACATATCGAAATGCCCATAGTTGTAAATATAGATGACCTTCAACCACTGAATTTTGACATTGATAAATACATCGATAAACTACTAAATTCCCAAAATCCAATTGAGGATCAAGGAAACCATAAAATTAATCAAACAAGACGATCAGCCAAACAATTAATAAGAGAAGAAATCAAAATGTTTGAAAAATACATAGAAGAAACATCAGAAGAGGACCCTTATGGAATAAAAAGACTGTTTCAAGAACAAAAAAGAGAAATTAGAAAACAAAAATATTTACTTAGACCCATCGCAAATAGACTCAATGGAACTGTTTTAAACCCCAAGAGAAGAAAGAAAGAATAACTTTGATATTAATCAAGAAATTTAGTAAATAAAATAATTAATTTCAGAAAAATGAAGTTACCTTTAGAATCAGAACAAGAAAAGGTAGACGGAGAAATTCCCAGAGCAAGTTTTAAGTTCTACTTCGACTTAGACATAAATTTTGTATGAAACAACTAGATTACAAAAACATTATATATATTAATATGGCCCAATTTCGATGGACATCCATTTGCGAAAATTGTTATAACCCCGATAATATTCCGTATCCGGAAGCTATAATCTCATGTACAGATAGACACCATCATGGAGATGACATCGAATTCATAAATTGTTATGTTTACTTCTAATACAGCCCGTGATATATTGCCCCTCATGTTTGGACGAGTATATAAATGTACGATTAGAAGTAGATGATAATATTATCAATAGAAGGAGAATAAGACCTCGACCACAAGATCATCATATTGAAAGTCGTTGAGAGACAGAAAAAAAAGAAGAAAGGAAAAAGAAACCAAAAACAAGGAACTTAACTCATTAACGTCCAAAACAGAGAAATCGTAACTCTGTTTTCAACCGTAAATCTACCACATATTCCACGGATATATTCAAAGCAAACATACTTTTTCTTAAGTATTTTTTTCTCTACTTTCCATTTCTGGTATCAAAATTGCGTATTTTTCACTCGAAAATCCAATATGGCGACGTTTAAAAAAAAATGCAAAATTTCGATACTTTTTTTTTTAAATCCAATTTCTTGTATTAACGTTGAGGACGGAACTTTATTTTTCAACTATGAGTGCATAAATGAGTTGTACTTTAAATTCAGTTTGGTCCCGAATACAGAAATTCAATATGGCGGCTAGAAAATGGTGCCTGAAGCGCAAAATTTTGCCCAAACATTCACGAATTTTTTTCTCGAATATAATGCATTCTACGAAAAAATCAATAAGAATAAAAAGTGCTTAGAATCAATCAAGGAATATGTCTAAATTTTTTCACTGAGTTTTGAGCAACTTTTTTATTTTTGCCAATTGGCAATTTATGACAAATTGGAAAAATTCATCGAATCGTCTCGAAAAAATTCAGATATACTTCTTGGTCAATTCTAAGTACTGTTTAGTCTCTAACTTTTTCTTATATAACCCTTTGTTTTTGAGTAAAAAATCAAAAACCTTAAAAAATTTGAGTTATGCAACTTTTGGAATTGTTTCATAAACTATATTGAATTCTCAATCGAAAAAGTCTGAATTTAATTACTATATTCAATTTGCCGAATTTTGCCAAAAGCTTTTGTAATGTTTTTATCTGAATTTCAAAATAGTGAATCATCATTGAATGTTCATAAATCGATGTTGAAGAATCTTTAGTTTTTTCACTCTTTGTCTACTATACTGTTAGTGTTCTAAATATTAGCGTTAATATTTTACTTGTGCATTTAGCTTTTCAAGTTTTAAAATTGTAATGGCTCCAAAACGCCGGAGAAATGTAAGATCTCAATCAGAGTCTGAAGAAGATTATTCTGATGATAACGATGATCATAATATTTTGGTGCCTAATCCAGATGATTCGGGCAGTTCTGGTCATAGTGACGAAGATTCTGGTTCTGAATCTATTGATAACTTATTACTGAGTACATACGCAGAAACTTCTAATAATTATAGGAATGATCAATCTAAATTGGAAAATGAATATATTTATAAATGGATCGACGGAGAAAAAAGTTATTCCTCCAAAGTTGAAAATGAAATATTATTATCTGATAGTCATAAGAAAGACATTAAAAATATGAGTCCAGTTGACCTATTTGAGACATTTTTTTGCAAAGAAATTAAAAATTATATTATAGAATCAACTAAGATGAATAATTGCAGTCTAACAATGTCAGATTTGAATATATTTATAGGAATAATACTTTTCTCAGCATTCAATAAAAGGAAAAGTCAAAGAGATTATTGGTCTAATGATCCCTTTTTATCTAGTGATGTAGTGAAATCGGCTATGGGACGCCGTACATTTGAACATATAAAATCTAAGTTGAAATTATCAAAACCAGGGGATGAAGATTGCAATGATAAAGCTTGGCGAGTTCGTCAAGTCATGAATCTGTTTCGTAGAAACATAAAATTGTTCGGGTACTTTCAAACCGCGATATCTGTAGATAAAGTGATGGCCAAATGCTACGCTAGAACTAGCATGAAACAGTTTATTCGCGGCAAACCAATTAGATTCGGTCTGAAATTTTGGGGTCTATGTACATTAGATGGATTTTTATTAGATTTTGATCTATACTGTGGAAAGAATTCAACTATTGGGGATAAATTAGCCAAATGTGCTTTAAGAACTCGGGTAGTAATGAACTTACTTGACAATTTTTTTTCAACGCTAACTTTTCGTAAAGTAGGCCTTTACCATCTATACATGGACAATTACTTCACAAGCTTAGACCTTTTTGTACATTTAAGAAAAATGGGTTTACGTTCCACTGGTACTATTAGAGAAAATAGGATAAAAGAAAAAAATTATATTGATAAAAAATCAACAAGAGGCACATACGCCACAAAGCACGATCAGAAGAGCGGAATGAATTTAATTACTATTATTGATTCTAAACCGATTTTAATAATTTCTACAGCATCTGGAGTAACACCACTGTTACCCTCGAAAAGATATTCCAAAGAAGTAAAATCAAAAATAGACATACCTTTTCCTAATGCATTTCATCTTTATAATAGGTTTATGGGAGGGGTTGATGTTCATGATGGCCATTGTAATGATGTTATGTCATGCATTCGATCAAAAAAGTGGACGTGGGTGGTTTTTATTAGATTACTTCAGGCCGCTGTCACCAATGCAGTAATACTTTATAATTGTGCTAATCCAAGTCACAAAAAAGTTCAAAAGAATTTCTGATGGATATTGTGAAATACTATCTGACTAGACCTAAAGTTGATGACATTGTTCATGAAACAGTATCCCTCAAACAACAGAAGCTCTGCTGTTGCAAGCCATGTGTCATTAGGACAAACAGATTTTGCAAAAAATGCAATAATTTTTATTGTAAAACGTGTATTATAAAAAACCATAACAGTTCCTACAAAAAAAATAAAAATTACAAAACTATAAAAAATCAAAAACATAAATAAAAACCTAATAAAAAGCGAAAAAAATAAATAAATAAATAAAAAGATAAAAAACAGACAAGATGCTTTGACTCATTCACCTCCACGCTGTAAGTGTCGAGCAACGTTGTACATCAACGGCTAAGAAATGAGAATTTTTCAATGCGAAAATCATATCATCTGGAATGTGACAGATACTCGGGCACAAATTTGAAGTAAATTTGCTCATAATTGACCAAAAAGTGCATATGGAACAAAAAATTTTAAAATTTTTGATTTTTTTTTGAATTTCAGAAAATCTTAAGAATTTTAAGGTTTTTGATTTTTTACTCAAAAACAAACCGTTATATAAGAAAATGTTAGAGAATAAAAAGTACTTAGAATTCATCAAGAAGTATATCTGAATTTTTTCGAGACGATTCGATGAAATTTCCCAATTTGTCATAAATTGCCAATTGGCAAAAATAAAAAAGTTGCTCAAAACTCAGTGAAAAAATTTAGATATATTCCTTGATTGATTCTAAGCACTTTTTATTCTTATTGATTTTTTCGTCCAATGCATTATATTCAAGAAAAAAATTCGTGAAAGTTTGGGCAAAATTTTGCGCTTCAGGCACCATTTTCTACCCGCCATATTAAATTTCTGGATTCGGGACCAAACTGAATTTAAAGTCCAACTCATTTATGCACTCATAGTTGAAAAATAAAGTTCCGTCCTCAACGTTAACACAACAAGAAATTGGATTTGAAAAAAAAAGTATCGAAATTTTGCATTTTTCTTTTAAACGTCGCCATATTGGATTTTTGAGTGAAAAATAAGCAATTCTGATACCAGAAATGGAAAGTGGAGAACAAAATACTTAAGAAAAAGTATGTTTGCTTTGAATATATCCGTGGAATATGTGATAGATTTACGGTTGAAAACAGGGTTACGATTTCTCTGTTTTGGACGTTAATGGGTTAAGCTGATTGTTCGCTCCAACAAAGTTCGTCCCATTGTCAGAGTAAACATGATGAGGAATGCCTCTACGCCCTATGAATCTAGTGAACGTGCCTAAGAACCCTTCGGTGGTCAAATCGCTGGTTATCTCTATGGTTACCGCCTTTATAGCCATGCAAATAAAAACGTGGTAACTCTATGGTTACCGCCTTTGTAGCCATGCAATTAAAACACCCGTACACCTTAAAGGTTGTTCGATTATAACGCTTCTTCTCTTTGATGAGAAGTGGGCCGAAAAAATCTACACCTACATGGGAGAATGCATGAGAATCTGTGACCCTATCGGTCGGATGATCAGACATTTTGCAATGGAATGGGGTGGGTTTGTGCCGTATGCACGTAGCGCATCTGCGAACGACGTGACGGACCTGATTTTTTCCATCGATCAACCAAAAACGTTGTCGTAACGAGAAAAGGGTACTTTGAACTCCAAAGTGGAGGTTCAAATCGTGAGCTTCTCTGATAATCAAGTCGGTGACTTGATTTTTCGTGGGCAGAAGTATGGGGTGTTTACTAGCTATAGGGATGTCGGCGTTTTTCAAACGCCCTCCCACACGGACAACTCCATTCGCGTCCAAACACGGATTAAGGGCCGCAATATGCGACCCCGTCACCTTAGTACCCTTCGTTAAGCATGCAATTGAATCGAAAAACGCGTCCTGCTGGATGATTCGAAACACGCGGGATTCGGCTTTTCGTTTTTCGGCGACCGTGACGGGCTTTCACGGTCGCCGCGAAAGCCCGTCTTTGAAAACCGCCCTAGGAACATGCGATCCGTAGCAGTATCGACCAGGAGACAAACTCCTTTTTTCAGTCCGGGAATATCCGGGTTTGACTCGACGATGTTCGCGGGCCATAAGGCTTCTATCTGCTGCAGCCATGTAGGTCCAATAAACCACGTATCATTCCGCAGGAATTCTTTCGGGAGTTGTCCTCGTGATAAAGCGTCGGCGGGGTTGTGTTTAGTAGGGACGTACCGCCAACTGGCGCGTTCTCATAACTCCTGTATTTCTCGCACGCGATTCGCTTCGAACTGCTTGAGGTCTTGCGGGGACTTTCGTAACCAGTGTAAGACTATAGTGGAATCGGACCATAGAACAATCCGGCTAATAGAAAAAGTCAAAGCAGGAAGGGTATCTAAAAGCAGTCTTACAAGAGTCAAAGCCCCGCACAATTCCAATCTGGGAATAGTCTGTTCTTTCAAAGGGGCGACTCTAGATTTTGAACAGATTAGTCGCAAGGTGATCCTACCGTCTTTATAAATAGACCTAGCGTAAAGGCAAGCGCCATAACCTTTTTTGCTGGCATCGCAAAACCCGTGAATCTCTATTCGCGAGTAATTAGCAGAAACACTGGAGAGAGATTGCAACTGGCTCGCGAATTCCATCCAAAGCGTGTACAAACTCTGAGAGACTG
>QLSS01001013.1:1442-18366 GCA_024372645.1 Trichomalopsis sarcophagae | reverse complement strand
AGGATAAAAAATATTTTGCAACTTTTGATTGGCCTCACCTTATTAAAAGATTACTTTCTCAATTAAGATCCCATGAAAATATTTTAATCAATGGTAATGTTATAATAAGTTTTAAAGATTTTATCAAGACAGAGGAACTTGACAGGAGTCATGAAAGTAAAATTAGCGTTTCAATTATTGAGCCAGCGAATGGCAAGTGCAATTAGGTTAGCGGGTGAAGATCCAAATGGATTGATGTCATCGGCGACTTGGAAAGCTTCAGCTAATTTTGTTGAAAATCTCAATGCTGTAATAGATGCATGTAATTCTTTGTATTTATATTCAACAAATCCGCTGAAGCGTCCATTGTTAGATAGGAATCCAGAGATTCAGCAGCGTCTTCAGAAATTTGTAGTTTGGTCAAAAGACTGGGTAGTGCCAAGTGGAAAAACCGTTTCAAAAACACCATGCTTTTCTTGAATCCCTTTGACTGTTAACGCTTTGGTTACACTTTACACAGATTTAAAATCAGATTTTCCAGACTACGAATTAGCAACGGGTCTTTGAAATCAAGATTCAGTAGAACATGATCATGCCAAATTACGCGGAAGAGGTGGATATAATTGTAATCCAACCTGTAGAAGGTATCGTTTAGCAGTACGTCATATTCTGTCAACAGATTTTATTCGTAGCAGTAACAGAGGTAACGTCAGACGTGAAGATTCGGGATCTTTAATGAACTCAAGTGGTGTAGATCTTTCTATTACAGAAAATGCAAAAGCTTTAACTAATGAGAATATTGATTTACTTGAATATAAGTCAAAGGAATTACAGGTAATTAATGAACTTATAACCGCTGCTGATACTATGGATATGTATATGAACGTAGATTCTACTGGAATGCCAGAAATGTCTGAAAGGAATACGTTTGAAGCAAATGCGATCACTTTCTTTGCTGGATATATAGCCAAAAAAGTAAATTTCCTTGTGATGAATGTTTTTATTAAAAGGATCGATTCTTTAACAACTGATAATGAAAAATATATCTATTACAGAGAGTATTCGCATAAGGAACCAGACACGCTAGATATACTATACTTGACCAAACCAACCGAATTATTCACGAGCGTAGTAAATTGTCAATTAGAAGCTTTTAACATTTATCATGAAAGTGTATGGCACCAAAGAAAATTATTGTATCACTTATTAGAAATCGTTGAAACGTACACTCGTGAGAAATTCCCAAATTGGTTCGATCAAGACATTATTTGTTATGAACATAGAATGCATGCTTTAAAGTTTTTGCTGACCGTGAAAATATTTGCTAAAACTTAAGAGCATAATAACATTACAAAACAATCGAATAAGAAAGATATTATTAGTAAAAATCAAAAGTTAAAAAATATTAAAAATGTTTGAGTTTATATATTTATATACTGTTGATTTTCTTAGTCGATTGTTTCTGTAAATATTTGTGTTACATATAGATACATTTATTTATTTATTTAACATTTTATTACCAGTTCCCTTCAAAGATAAAAAAGGTGATCTGACCACAAGCCTGGCATTATAATATTTTAGCATCATATGCATATAAATTATTTCATATTTAATATTTTAAGTAGAAACATATATCTTTCAGCTTTCAACAATTGGATTTTATAAATTCTTTAATTATTTTTTTTGACTCGATTAACTTATTTCTAACACTTTTAAATTGTTCGGCAGTGAAATATACGTTGTGATCGCTTCAATATAATAATTGTTATTACTAATTCTCTTTTAATTTATCGGTACTATAATACTTTTATTTCTGGTAATACTAGTTGAGTTGAAATAGGGTTTTAAGGTCATTGCAGTATAGCTTTAGCTTGTAAGGTAAACAATTGTTCGAGATTAAAAGCGTTATTTTGCATGACAAAATATATATATATATATATATATATATATATATATATGTATATAATTATTTAAAAATAATCTGGATATATCTACAACCAATAAAATAAGAAAATATTTGTAGTAGATTCGAAATCTTAATGAGAAAAATTTTTCTAGTCATTTATAAATGCATTTGAATAATTATTTTGTTAAACCATTTTTACGTTGATTTAGATAAATATTTGTAATTATATTAAATAATAAATGTAAATAGCTTCATATTTTAATAGATAGAATACGTACATAAATTGATAAATAGGTAGATAGGAAACTGGAATATGTTTAGAGGCAAAAATAATCACAATAGTGCATGAGACTATTTCGTATTATTATATGACATGGTGTAATAATGCTAAATAAAATCGAAACATTCAACAACGCCTGAAACAGTACCTCAACAGTGGCGTGGAAAACTGTACATTTATCACTAAATGAATAAATATTAGTTTATCCTCCTAAAATTTATTATCACAAATGCATTTATGAATATAAATAATTTTTTACAAATATTCATTTCAAATATAGAATGCGATTTATAACAAATAATTTGTATGTATAAATATTTATGAAAATGTATTACTATTTATATTTGTTGAAAAATATTTAATAATTTATTGTACAAGATATAACATACATATATAATATACTGGTAGATTTGTCGACTTAATAATCGATTGTTGTTTTTATATTTTTTTTTGTTCTTGTTTTGAATAATATATGTATATTATAAGAAAATTGAATTACCTTATAAATAAATTATCATAAAAAGGATGCATGCATTTTATAATTTGTTAACTTACCTGAATATGTAATGAATAATACACCCACTGTTATGAAAAAAATTGAATTTTCTGATATACAGAGATGAGTCGAAGCTAGAGATGGGCACAGAAAAGGTCGTTTTCATAAATATAACCCGAAAAAAATTAAGAAATTTTCGTTAGCAATGGCAAATGTTGTTAAAAATGCGAAATAAATGATGCTTAAGCTTAAACATAATTGAATTAAACCAACAAAGTATCATTCTATCGTCTCGATAAACATTAAATTATTTTTGGTTTTACATGTACTTATAAAACCTATATAACATAAACGAGATAATTAAAATGAATAAAATAATAAGATATTCATTATTATTACATATTATATATTTTTTTAAGCAAGTAGAAAGTTAAAAATAAATTTGCCGGGTCTCAGACTTGAACTCGAGTGCATAAGAATACCGAGCCACGACGTTGACCACGCCGCCACGAACGTCGTTGGAGTCAAATAATCGAAAGTAGCGCATGTTTATTGAGAGGGTGGGGTGGCTTGTTAGTTTTATTTATTTTTGTTTAAGCTTAAGCTTAACTTCTTCGTTTAGGTTTGATCATAACTACTTGAAATAATTAAAATTTTTTTACATTTGTTTATTTCGCTTTTTTAACATTCTTATCAGCATAATAATATGCCTGAATAATCTATACTCAGCCTGGTTTATTACCTCATTCTTTTCAACCTATAATAATATATAAGAGGTCGAAATAAGACATATACACACAAAAGTGTAATTTGATAAATTTAATCATTTAACGGAACTCATCACAATGTTAAAAATCATTAAACAATATCTATATTGAGGCTACATGTACTTTATTACACTTATTGTAAAATAATACTATGAATAAAAAAAAATCCCTGCACAAGATTTGAACCCTAGCTTTGCGCATTATCGGCTCCCGAAAAGCTCTTCCCCTCATCTCGTTTTGAACAGCGCGCGAGCTCGGTGGCCCAATTGGCGCGCGAGACTGCAGATGGTGAGTGCGCAGACGCGAGAGTGGGGAATTTTTGCTAGATGCGTATAGTTCGATTACGCACCGTATGGTGGTGTCATGATCGATTTCAGCACGCCTTTTTAACACGGCATCGGCAATCTCTCTACTAATCTCTGATGTGACAGGTGTTTTTGTGTACCATCGTGTAATTCTAATATAGATATTATAAAGTGTGTAGAATGTAACCGAGAATTTTACGGACAAATATGTTTCGAGCGTCACAAAATAGATGGGTCATACAAAAAAAAAATAATAAAAAAATATGCGATATAGTAAAAGTTTGTAATATGTGTTGCAAACGAATTAATATCAACAAGTCAAAGCACGAGTGTGGAATCAATTGATGCAACTTATGTCGCAAAAAACATGATGTAAATCAGCTCTGTTATATTCAACCCATTGGACGTAATGTTAACGCACAGATTAATCGTAAATCCCCAAAGAAAAACTTATTTATTTTTTATGACTTTGAGACGCGCCAAGATTCTGCTTACCGTGAACATGCAGAGATAAAAATACACATTCCAAATCTATGTGTTGTACAACAGGTTTGCGATGATTGCATGGATGATGAAAATATAAATATACTATGCCATACGTGTGGTGTAAGAGAGCATGTATTTCGCGATGATCCAGTTAAACAATTAATAGGTTTGACAGTACGCGAGAAAACTACCTTCGGTCAAATAATTTGCATTGCTCATAACTCTCGTGGGTTTGATGCGCAATTTATTTTGAGAGAAATCGTTGAAAATACCTCAATAGTACCGAACGTAATATTGAATGGACAAAATATAATTATGCTTCAATGCGGGCGAACAAAATTTATAGCTTAAACTATTTTCACATGAAATTAATTGCTTTACCACAAACATTTTCTCTACCGCCAGCTAGTAATAAAGGATATTTTCCTCATCTATTCAATACTTTAGATAATCAAAATTATGTTGGGGCTTTACCCGTTTATCTGAGAGGGAAACGTTTATTGCATGGTATGAGGAGTACCGAAATACTTATGAGTTTGATTTTCGACGTGAAATACTCGATTATTGCCGTATGAATGTAGAAATTTTAAGACTTGCATGCATGGCTTTTCGGAAAATTTTCATTAAGTGCGGGAATACTTGTCCGTTTACAGAGGCAACGACCATAGCTTCTGCATGCTCTATTGTGTATAGAAAAAATTTCTTACGCGAAAAAACTATCGGTATCATTCCAGCAGGTGGATATCGACGCGCTGATAATCATTCGCAAAAGTCAATACAGTGGCTGTTACAGTGTGAACGTGAGATTGGTCGGGAAATCATACACGCGGGTAGAGCACGTGAATTTATGCTTCCAGAAGGGTTTCGTGTAGATGGCTATTTACCTCCGGAAAATGATAATGCTAAAGGTATTGTCTTTGAATATCAAGGCTGTTACAGACACGGTTGTCCTGTTTGCTTTAATAAACGACGAGATAAAATAATGTCATACGGTAGAACTATGGATGAGTCGTACGAGAATACTTTTCGGAAAATTCCAAAAATGAAAGCCCTGGGTTACGAAGTTCGAGAGATATGGGAATGTACTTTTGATCAGATAAAAGCAGAGAATCACGAAATCTACGAATATGTAACACAGCATCCTCTTATGAGACTCTAAACCCTAAAGTACAAAAATCGAAATATCGAAATTTGTACTCAAGGAAAAGGTTAAATTCGTAGTTTTGTACTTTAAAATGTATAAAAGATCGATTTTGTACTTTTCCAAAGATCAAATAAATGATTTTAATCTTTGTTAAAGTACAGACTGCTATTTTTGTACTTTAAAATTGTATACGATTGCTTCAAAAGTTGAAAAGAGGGATTTTGTACTTTTTTCAAAGATCAAATTATTAATTTTAAACTTTACAAAAGTACGAATCGCAGACTTTGTACTTAAAAATTTCATGCGACTATTTCAAAGTCAAGAGGAAAGTCGTGAGAATATTAGGCACTCCTAATATGGAAAATCAACGCTACAGATTCTCCAGTATATAAAGACCGGGAGCAAAAGGGTGCTCGTCGTCAGTTTTCCTGAAGTCGCTTTACAAGCCGAATCGCTGCCAGTCGCCAGACCAATAAATCTGAACCAGTTAATATCGAATCGCTACCAGTTTGTTCAAGTGTATAAGTGCAGTGATTATTAAGACATATCATCATCTTCCGTCACCAAGAGGAGAATCAATGCATCAAGGCGCCCATCGGTCTGCACCTGCTCGAAGGAGGAACGAGCCGAAGAAATCCGAGACGCACATCAGCCTGACCGCACTAAACCACCGACGCCAGGCTCTAGGAGCGACAAGGATTCACAGCTGCAACCTCCTGCCGTTCACATCTATACACACGCACACACACACTTACTATAAGATACTACAAGGTACTTTTCTCCTTTTTCTAACACGTGTGAAATATATTATAGTTTCAAGCATAATTAACACCATTTTAAGTGATTTCGTTATCCGGCTCCCTTTCCCGGAAGGCAGTGACCGCACCTGCGGTAGCCAAAAGGGATCTCTTTATAAAGTCAAATAAATAAATAATAACAGTTGATAGGAACTCGATTAAAAATAAATATATTGGTAAGTTACGCTCATTCCGACGTAACACATTAATATATTTATATTAATTTTAAAATGGTGCATAGCGGCCGGGAAACGCGGAAACGAAATCACTTGTAATGAGTTCCTATCATGACACGCGATGAGTTTGTGAACACAAAACGTAGCACTAAATATCATTTTGACACTAACGACTCCCTTCTAACCAAATAACGAGAAAAAGAAAATAATCTAAAATCCGCGATCGAAACTAATAGCCCCGAAACAACAAAATTAATTCAGGAAGTCGAAGTAATAACAAAAGAAATCGAGAAATCATATACAAAATTCAATATTGACGGGAATAAAACTTCGGATCTACCCAAAAATAAAATTCAATACTATCGATACCGCGTACAAAAAAATTATAACATTTTGGACGATAGCGATCAGGACCTCTCTATTTCCGAAATAAACGAGGAAAATAACCAGACGGTCACCTACAAAAACCCCTTAATCTTAAAACCATCCGCATTTAATCAACAAAAAAGCGAAGACGAAGTTTCGTGCATCGATACTAGTACACCTATTGCGAGAGGAACTGTCCCCAAGGAAAGCGTAACTTCTATTTTCGGAACTTTAAACATAAAGGAAAGAACACCCGAAAATCAAATTATAATCGATAATATAAAACAACAATTAAGCATCGAAATAAAACCCGAATTATTAGAAGCATTTTTCAACGACAAAGATAACGCAGCAGAAATCGACAAAACACTAAATAACCAAGGTTTTGGATTTTTTCAAGCGATTAAACTTGTGAGAGACAGACTTACTAACTTTGCGCAGGAACAGCTCGCTCCGAAAATCTGAAAATTGAGATATCCCCTCGCCACTCAACCGATAGAAGCGAACTCTTTTTATCCTTCGATAAAAGCTTCAACGCGCTGAAAATAGAATCACCCCAAAACAAGTCAAAAACGGATAGAAAACCAACAAAAATGGCCGAGACGATTCAAGTCCGTGGAATGTCCATATCCAACGTGTTGCATTTAATTCCGCGATTTAACGGACAAAATGTATCTCTATCACTTTTTCTCAATGGGTGCAGGGAAGCTAAAGAATTGCTACCCAATACACTCGAAGGAGAACTAGCCAAATTTATTCGAATGCGCTTATATGGAGACGCACTAAATAGCACCCGCGGGCAGACTTTTGCATCGGTAAACGAAGTCATAGAATTCTTTGAGAACATTTACGGTTCAGCAAAAACGTATCATGATTGGTCTGGCGACTTAGCAAAAATGAAACAGAAAAGCAATGAATCTGTAATTGTATTTCTAAATAGAATTCGAGAAGTCGAGAAAGAAATTACAGCCGCAGCTCAGCGGGAGGGCTGAATAAATAACAAACAAACATTTCTAAGTGACCTCGAAAAAGATTGTATTAAATTTTTTAAAAGGGGACTACGCTGGGAGATCCGGGGGCGCATGGGTACGCCTACCACGTTAAAAGAGGCTCGTGAACAAGCCATTGAAATAGAACGTGAATATGCGGGATGCGCAATCGACGACAACGAGTTACCAGACGCAAAATTCAAAAATAGAGAAACGCGCAAGGTGCATGTAGTCGACTATGATCAAAGTTCGATGAAGTGCGGATTTTGCGGAAAGCTCGGACATGTGACACTAAACTGTGGACAGTTAGCCCTACAACATCTGCAGCGACAGAGCGACACGCGTGACTACCAACGAGACCGAGGACCCCCACCGCGCGACAATCAAAATTTTCGAAACGAAACGCGACCTAATAATACCCATTTCGGAGGATGGAATGCCGAAAATAGGCAGCGCAACGGATTCTTTCCGAATCAACAAAATAATAATAACAATAATAACAATTTTAATCGAAGGATTACGGAAAATCCGCGATATAATAATAGTGAAAATTTAAGATCTTCAAATAATTCAAATCGTAACAATACTAATCATCAAAATACATTTAGACCGACGTGTTATTATTGCGGTATTCAAGGGTATACGCGTAATGCCTGTTTTAAGCTGCAGCGGGACATGCGCTCGGGTAACGTCGCGCAGGGAAACGCCGAGTCTCTTTCTCAGGAGGGCGCACGGAGAGAGATGACATCTGGCACGCGCCCGAACGATTCCAACGAAAAGAATACTCCCACATCCGCACCGAAACTATAAATTTGAGTCGCGCGAGCACGGTGCCGACCATCAAAGTAGACATCGGAGAGTTTAACAAGCCATTAGAATTTATGCTTGATACCGGAGCCTCTGTTAGTTTAGTGCGTAAGTCGGAGGTATCGCCCTATACTAACATAATCACGAACGAGATTATAAGAATAAAAGGAATAACAACCCAATATATTTCGACTCTTGGCAAAGTGACAGTAGATTTCAATAACGTGTCAACAGACTTTCATTTAGTTGACGATAATTTACCCATAACGGAAGCTGGCATATTAGGTAATGATTTCTTTCGTAAAAATGAAGCAACAATTAATTATTTTGAAAATTATATTGAAGTTAATTGACAAATAATTCCTTTTGAAAAGAAAAGAGGGTAAACGGTGAATCTAAAAATACTCGAGTTAGAAGCAATCTGAGTGAAGGAGGGGAGACAGACCGCGGTTATGATGATTCTTATGTTGATGATAAACGAGGTACATTGGATCAAGGGAATGATAAAATTGATGAAAATAATGAATTAATTGAAGAAAATTGTGAATTTATTAACGAAAATTGTGAATTTATTAACGAAAAAGATAATGAAAAATTTTGTGTGCGGGATGAGAGTATTTATATTAACAAAAATTTGGAAAATATTTGTGTGCATTTCGACACTAATGATAGCGACGTTATAGAAAATGACGAGTTTAATATTCGAGAAAGAAATGACGAATCAAGTGAAAATATATATACAATTGAATATGTTGAGATTTTATTTAAAGAAATTGAACGTTTAAAGAAACTTCTACAAGCTAACACTTCTCAAGGCAACGAGAGTGAAAATACAAATTATGTGAATATTGAGAAAAATGTCGTTATGAAAAAAATTAAATCCAGTGCAGAAGACACTGAGATGAAAAATGAAGTTAATTTTGTTGAAGTCACTGATGATGAAATGATTAATGATGATGTTGATACGAAAAATGTATTTGTTGATGAGGTTACGGAGAATATTTTTGAGGAGAATAAAAATAACGATAATTATGAGATATTCGCTAATAATGCTACTGATTATGAACTCGACGAAGGACTTGAGAATTGTTTACTATAAGAAGGATCTGTGAATGCTGAAATTTTTGAAAAATTATATGGAAATAAACAAGAATGTAGATTAAATAATTGTCATTTTGTTGAAAATTATATCGAAAATAGTCACATGGATGACTTATGTTACAATTATACGGAAATTTCAGATAAAGATTATTTAGCCAACGAAATACCAGATAACGCGACGACAATTCCCATCTTCCAAATCACGGAAGCTGAAAATGCCGAAATGCCAAGAATAGATCGTTTGAAATCATTGCTAAGATATACTTATTTAGAAACCGAACTGCGCCAGCCAATCGAACGCCTCATAGAGGAATATGCCGATTGCTTTCATTAAAAAGGGGAAAAGTTAGGGACTACTAATTTTATTAAACATCGAATACTAACTGTTAGCGATGTACCTATTTGTACTAAACCTTATAGATTTCCTCACGCTCTTAAACAGGAACTCGATAATCAAATACAAGAAATGCTTGAGAAAGGTGTAATTCAGCCTTCTAATTCTAATTATTCATCGCCTGTATTTTTAGTAACAAAATCCCCGGACAGTAAAGGCAATAAACGATATCGAGTAGTTGTTGATTTTCGAAAACTAAATGATATAACTATAAAAGACAAATATCCTTTACCGAATATATTAGATATTATCGATCAAGTAGGTGGAGCAGAATATTTTTCGGTGTTTGATTTAGCTCAGGGATTTTTCCAAATTCCATTGCATGAAGCTGATAGACATAAAACGGCCTTTTGCTCTTCGAACGGTTTGTATGAATTTACTAAAATGCCAATGAGCCTTCGAACTCACCAGCAACATTTCAGCGTTGTCTTGATAAAATCTTTAAAGATATGCAAGGTAAAGAGATATTTTTACTTTTGGACGATGCTGTTATATACAGGAAAACGATCGAGGAACATAATATTAAATTCGAGAAATTTTTGAAAAGATTACGCGAAGCTAATTTAAAATTGCAACCTGATAAATGCGAGTTTTTAAAGAAAGAAGTTATTTATTTGGGACATTTGTTATCTAAAGAAGGAGTCAAACCAGATCCTAAGAAATTAGAAGCAGTACGAAATTTTCCATTACCTAAAACTCAGAAAAATATTCGCGAAGTTTTGGGACTAGCAGGTTATTATCGCCGATTCGTACATAATTTTTCAGGCATTGTTAAACCTTTGAGTAACTTACTAAAGAAAGACGTAGAACTTGTGTGGAATGAGCAAACTCAAGAAGCATTTGATATATTAAAAGAAAAACTTTGTAGCAAGCCAGTATTACAAATTGTAGATTTTTCAAAACCTTTTATAGTAACGTGCGACGCTAGTTTTCATGCTATAGGAGGTATATTAAGTCAAGGGGAAATAGGCAAAGATCGACCGACAGGATACGTGTCGCGAGTACTTTCCGACACTGAAAGCAGGTACGACTCATACTCTCGAGAAGCCTTAGCAATATTATATTCTGTGTCGCAATTTAGACCTTATTTACTAGGAAGACACTTTACAATTGTCACGGATTGCAAACCTTTGATCTGGTTCAAAAATTCAACCGATTTAACGTCAAAAGTAAATCGCTGGAGAATTAAATTAAACGCTTACGACTACGATATCGTGTACAAATGCGGGAAAGCTAATGTGAACGCAGATGCTCTCTCGAGAAACCCTGTCGAGCGGTCCGAGGAGACATAGCAGGAGCAATCTGTACTAGTAGTAGAGACACGTGCCAGAACAGGAAAAATACAAATACCGAACTATCGAGAAAACCGACCAAAACGCGCTAAAATTCCTCGTGATAAAAACAAAAAAAAAACGATGTGCCTGAAAACTATAACACCGAAAAAGCCGACACGACCAATGAGCCAGACATTGACTTAGAAAATTCGCAAAGTAACTGTTCCGTCGAGACCCGAGGAGGGAGTTCCTCCGTGGAAACGGTGTCGAGCGAACTCCGCGAGGTCGACATAGAGCATGTGGCTCCATCTCTCGTGCTCGAGTTGAGCAAGCGGAGTCGCGACTTGCTGCGGTCACCGGCAGCGCCGCCGGCTCGAGTCGCGCGCGGTCGGACGAGCGCCGAGTCAGTTGTCGATAAGAAGCCAAGCAAGCAACCTCGTGTTGACAAGCTAGCAAACGATCGAACGACATTTCACTTGCGAATACGAATACGTCCGTACGCCCGTTCGAGTGTTTTTGGTGCTGGTGCTTGTGTTCTCTCTCTCTCTCTCTCTCTCTCTCTCACTCGTTCTCTCTCTCTTTCTCTCTAGATCTCTCATTCTCTTTAATTCTCTCATTTTTCTCTCTTCTTCTATATAACGCTGCCTGCAATCGCGTTCGGTCCGCGTTCGGTTCCGCGAACGTATTTCGCGCGCGTCGAAACGTGTAAGTCGGTAGAATTGCGCTACCGACTTAAGTCAGTGGAACTGCGCCGCTGACACGAGCGAAGATTCTCTCTGAGAATCACGATCACGACACACACACACAGACACGACACACGTTCTTCTTTCCGCAGATTGTATTACTTTTCGAGAGGGGTTTTATGCCGAACGGCTTTCCCCTCTCATATTGAGCGTATTAAACACTCTTGTTTTCCGCTCAATCGATTTCTTTATTTTTTTCTCCCACACCTCACTCCTCGAAACACAAAATCAAAAAACAAGCGGGAATACTCGCCTAAGAGTATTAGCGCGCGACAATTCAGTAACCAATTAAAATTCCCAATAGAGTCAAATATAGAAAAAGAAAACGTTGAACCTGTTATAAATAAAGAAAGAAAATATGGAAAGATATTTGTCGAATGTAAAGAACAATTGTTTATGAGAAAAGACAATTACATTTATTTTATAACTTCGGACGGAACGCCGAGTGACGAAGGAGCCCGATAGTTGCACACGCGTAATGAATTACCCAGATTTTCTGAGTTAGAAGACGGAGAAATTAAAATCACGAATAGAAATAATAAATTACATTTCGCTATTTCGTTATACGCGGCAAACAAGCCTTAAGCACTACTGAGATTCTCAATAATATAACCATTGCATTTAAGGTTCTAAAGACATTGATTGAAAAAGAGAATATTTGTTCGATTAGCATCGCTAAGAGCAAGGATATTGAAAACGTATTATGGGACGATGTGTTAATTAAATTAAGACATATATTGAAGGGAATACCAGTAAAAATTATAATTTGTTTGGGAATAATTAAATATATAGCTGAAAGAGATAGAGCTAGAATCATGGAAGAATTACACGATACAGCCATAGGAGGGCACAAGGGAGTCAATAAAACTTATAAACGGATTAAACAAAGATATTATTGGGAAAATATTAAAGAAGATGTACAAAATTTCTTACGTAAATGCCTCACATGTCAATTAAAAAAATTAGTTCGAGTCAAAACCAAACAACCTATGCAAATTACGGACACGCCGCAATCACCCATGGAGAAAATTAGTATCGATATAATCGGACCTTTCCCCGTATCCAAAAATGGCTATAATAATATATTAACAATTCAATGTAACTTTTCAAAATATTGCCTCGCGATACCTATCAAGGATGCCACCGCGGAATCTGTCGCCGACGCATTAATAAAACGTTTTATTTGAATTTTTGGCGCACCTCTTACGATTCTCACAGATCAAGGTAGTAATTTCATGTCAAGTTTAATGAGACGAGTAGCAAAGAAATTTCGTATTAAACAAGTAAAAATAACTGCGTATCATCCTCAATCTAACGGATCCTTAGAAAGATCACATCACTCATTGACCGAATATATTAAAACGGCCTTAGACAAGGAAACTTGGGACGAATGCTTAGAATTAGCGACTTTCTGTTACAATACCGTGCCTCACGAAGGTGATCAGTTTACGCCATACGAATTAGTTTTCGGACGTTTAGTCCGCGTTCCTTCGAATGAGCCACTCGAACCGGAAGATATCATTCCCACATACAACGATTACGTCATAAACCTTAGTAAACGTTTGAACGAACTCCAAAGAATTGCTCGCAAAAAATTAATTGAATCAAAAATCCGCTCAAAATATTATTATGATAGAAAAATAAATCCAAAAGAATTTAGGATAGGCGATACAGTTTGGTTACTCAAAGGGGGAAAACAATATAAATTGGCTGACCAATATGAAGGGCCGTATACTGTTGTTAATGTTTTTAACAACCAGCGAAACGTTAAAATCAGAATGAAAAATAAAAAGATTAAAACAGTAAACGCAAATAGACTTCGAGTTTCATATATAGAGCCTGAGGAGGTCTAAACAAAAAAAAAACGTTATTTTAATCTGCATACAAACATACTTATTTGCGCACACACGTCTTTCGTACTCATTTCAAAAATATTAAATAAAAAGCATGAATAAGTGTATCCACTAAACAAACGCCTAACAAAACCAAGAATGAAGAGTTCAAGTATAAATAAAGAAAGCGATATCTCCCTCTAGGAACATAATACGAGACGAGACAATAACACCGTTGATTATCCATCCAACAAAGTAAAATGGCGGCACCTACAATTCAAGACAATACACTCAAGCAAATATTGTGTTACGGGCTGAAAATGAGGCAAGAATCTCAACAAGGCATCACTCCTGCATATCACCGTCCCTTAGCCAACGACATAGAATTTATTACGTCCATTATGAATAACAATAATGAAAGTTTTTGCGAAGCTATAGAATCAACTCATAAAAAACTGCTAAGTTTGAACCCGGATAACCAAGAAAAGATAGTCTATCGAAAAATGAATAAAGCAGTATGCTAACTCATGCAACATCCCGATTTCCGAAGTAAAACAAAGAATGACAATAATCCATGGCGAAAAGAATATGCCACCATGGAAAGGAGAACATTTCGATTTGAAATACTGCGAAGAGAAAGCTTTGCGGGGTGGCCTGTTAAAGAGGTGTCTCCAAAATTATTGGCAGCCGAAGGCTTTTACTATACACAACGCGGAGACGCTTTACGCTGTTTTTCTTGTAGTGTTGAAATTAGTGGTTGGGGAAATGGAGGCAAGAAAAACCCGAGGGCGGAGCATCATCGGTGGAGCCAGATGTGCACATTCTTGGGCGGTCTCCCGAGTAGCAACATACCTATGTATATTGGAACCATTTGGAGACGGCCTATAAATACGGGAATAACATTGTCTACCGGTATTCACGGATTACACCGTTATACAGCTGGAAAAATACACCCAGATATTGATATCGATAGCCCGACTTACTTACAACCAGGTTTTACGCACATTTGGAATCTCGAGCTTGAATTCGGAAAACAAGGTTTCGGAAATAAAACCACCTTTGGCAAGTGTGGGGAGTGTAAGAAACCACTACCAGTGTGGCGAAGATGCAGCCTTTGCACAGCCATGAGCCTCTCAAATGACGGACGTAACATATATACTATCTGCATGGCCTGTCCTCTCCCATCTCATCAACGTGACCTACTAACGAATGTAATATGCTTTTTATGTAAAAGGAATGCATGCCCATGTGAGTCATGCACATTATTTCGCAAAAATAACCCAAGAAAAAAAGCAAGAGATAGCAGAAACTAGTTATAAAACATATCTTTCTCTTATACATGTTTCAGCCGGAATAAAGGGAAAATAACAGAGAAATGGCGTCCCACTTGACCATCGTACTCAATTTTCTCTTAATAGGAATAAATTACGCTAGAAAACAACCAGAAAATTTTGTTTGGATCCAACAAAACATAGAGCCATGGCAGCAATCTGGAATAATATTTGAGAAATTGCAAAATGTCACGTTCAGTCAAGATTATCGCAATGTCACAATTATGATTGATCTTGCGGTAAGAGAAAAAGCAATCCATAAATTCGAACTTGCGTTTCGCCAACTCAGAGTTACATCAGGACATAACATACCTGAAAACTTTACAACGCTCGGGCCTTACTTCGAAGATTTATACAAGAAATTTCAAGACGTAAAAAAAACCATATTAGCGGTTAAAACACTCAAAGAAATACCGAGTACTATAAGTGAAAACAAACTAATTCACAACCGCCTAAGGAAAAATATTTACGAGGTTTCAAAAGCACAAATATTCAGGGAAGATAGCGGCATATTCGCAGAAAGTGCACTCAGCAAAAAAATGAAGAAACTAATTAAGAACAAAGATGAGATTTACTCTAAAATGCGCGAATTGCCGATTGTCAACGATGATTCATTTATGTTGGTTAAAAGCCAATATAACACCCAATCTATTCAATAGTCATGCAGATGCAGACACAACTGGATGAACAGCTTGCAAATTTTAAAGCCATTAAAATGAATCTGCTGAGCATTAAAGAAAATAAATTAGGAACAAGTCTGATGGATACGGAAGCACTTCGCCATATCGAACGAAGTTTTAATGATCATTATGAAACATGTAAATTCCCTGTAGTTAATATCATTAACACAGCCGAATTGAACCAATGGATCGAAACAAATTACGGAACGGACAAAGACCACATATACATTGAAATTCGAATTCCCTGCATAAACGAAAAACGAATACAATTTTACGAAATCAAGCCAATGCCGATTCCGCAAAACATTGCCAATACTGTGCGCAGCACATTATTATCGAGCCACGCAGCCGCTATATGCTAGTACACAACAATTCTCACTATCATGTCAGTTACGAGGAAATTCAAGAATGCAACCACGGAGACCAACTAATTATTTGTCCAGCACAATGGTTTACTTTCAATGATCAAAATAGATGCGAAAGCACCCTATTGATGAATCCAGAGGATACGGATTACAATACTTGCCGAATAGTCTATAAAAAAGAACACCTTGATTACATGACATTTCTCAAATCAACAAGCCACGTTCTGTACGCTTTCAGCACACCAAATACAATACAATATCAATGTCAAGACAGTGAAGGCAATGTAACACTGGAGGGAGTCGGATTACTAAAAATCCGCAACGTATGTAGCATTGAATTCAAGGGCATGAAAATACAAGGGTACAAATATATATATATATATATATATATATATATACAGGGTGACCCAATTTAAACGGGCACCGCTCATAACTCGTCAGGGACAGCCACAATCGAAAAAATGGTGGAGACCAAAGTTGTAGGATATCGAAGGGGCAACCCGATGGTGACCTTGGATTTGACCTTGAACGCGTTTTTCAAAGTCATTTGAAGGTCAACTTTGGATTTTTAAATAGGAACCCCATTCTTTTATTACGGGAATGGAAAGAGCGGTAAATTTTACGTTCAGAATGGTATGTTCGGTTGCGGCACTGAAGGCCATCTCAATGTCCTGCAGCCAGAATGAAACCCCGCCTACGTAATTCC
>QLSS01001012.1:0-18408 GCA_024372645.1 Trichomalopsis sarcophagae | reverse complement strand
GATTTAACTTTCAACGAATTTCGGAATCTTTGTTCTGAATGTTGGAAGAATGATAGATATGGATTCATCGTTATTGACAAAGATCGACCGATGAATGAGGGTAGATACAGAAAAGGATTTGACTGTTTTGCAATAAAAAAGGAATTATGAGTCTCAAACTTACAGTTCAGTTGTAGACATCGCCACGTAAGCATGTCAGACTTCGCTAAAGAGAAGAATGTTCTTAGTGAGCTCTTGCGAGCTCGTGAGGCTATTAAGAAAAAATACACTTTATTAAAACAGGAGAAAGATGATTTTGAAAAAGTCATCGGTGATACTCTAAAACCAGTCATCACACCACTTGAGAAACTTGTTGAGATGAAAAGTGAAAGCCCACTACAGCAACCATCCAATCACATTTTGGATCAAAACAACAGTAAAAAACGAATGAGAATCGATCGATCGAGTTTAATGGATTATACCGTTTATGATTATGATGATAATGATAATAATGATGATGTTTTTAACACAATAACCAATTCTACATTTAAATCCGCGAGTGGAAAAAATGAATCAGCTGAAGACTTTTTATCAATGCTAGATAAAAGCCGTAGAACCATTGATAATATATACGGAGTGCGAAAGGTTGACGAAGTGTATATGATTGGTGATTCAGAAATTGAATTTGATGATAAATATGTCAAAGTCAGAAATGAAAGTTATCCTAAAACGAATGGACTAATGGAATTACTATTTAAAAAATATCCGGATGATCTTCTTTTAAGTTCAGCAGATCGTGCAATTTATCGCAAGATATTGGAAGCAACAAATGCTCATCGGAAAAAATTCAGCAAAGATGAATCTATACGAATGTCGAGAAGTAATAAATATAAGAATGTTTTAGCACCAATGTTCCGCAGCACTCCACGTAAAAAGAATGTAAACAGCAGCGGACGAGGACTCATACCTAAATATAAAATAGCAAAGAAAAATTCTTCCATTGATCTCGTCTATTGGGATGATCCAAATGAGCTTACTGAGAGACTTCGATTATTGATTGCCGAACAATCAGCTGGAAATAATAATCACGTCAATGAAATCCAGTCGATTATTGAGGAATTACGCGAAGCTGGGCATATATATTGACATGCAACTTTCTTCTTTGCATCAGTACTACCATGAGTCTCGATGTGTTTGGAAGAAAACTTGAGGGCTCGCAAGTGAGTCGCGGTCCTCCAGGCATTGGTTTCAATTTTACACCGGACGGTGATTTTGATTTAGAAAATAAGCGACTTTGCAACCTAGGACAGCCCAATCATCCAAACGATGCAATCACCTTGCACTCACTGAAAGTTATTCTACAAACTGAAATAAATTATATAGCTGCTAAAATTGCTGGAATTGGTGAAGTTATAGAAGAATATAAGCAGCAAGTTGAAAAACAGCAATTGGAAGTGAATGAAAATTTGCGTTATCTTTATAGTACAACTCTTCGCAATTACTCTGGCATTGATTATATCATTGAAGAAGTGAATAAACAATTAAAAGTTCGTATAGACGAATTTCCAGATGGATTTTCATCTACTGTAAACGATGATGGAACGTCAAAGAGTAGCTGAAGAGCTGCACAAGCCAGCACGTCGGCGATACAAGAGAAGAAAATATGACATACGTGGAATAGATGAGACTTGGCAAGCGGATCTTGTAGAAATGATACCATATTCTAAAGAGAATAAAAGTTTTCATTACTTACTCACTGTCATAGATATATTTTCAAAGTATGCATGGGCCGTGCCAGTCAAGTCAAAGAGTGGTAATGATGTTACTACAGCTATGAAGTCAATACTGAAAGAAGGACGAGTACCGAAGAATCTACAAACTGACCAAGGAAAAGAATTTTACAATTCAATTTTTCAAAAACTTATGAAAAAGCACAATATACACTTATACTCTTCGCATAGTAATCTTCATGCAAGTATATGCGAACGATTCAATAGAACGTTACAAAATGCAATGTGGACAGAATTCAGCAAACAAGGAAGCTATAAATGGTTGGATATTCTACCTAACTTGCTCAAAGCATACAATTCAAGAAAACATCGGACAACAGGAATCGAGCCTGAAAATGTTACACTGGCAAATGAGCGAGATGTCAAGAGACATTTTCCAAATGAAAAGTCGCCAGTGAAAAAACCTAAATTTAAAGTAGGAGATAAAGTACGAATAAGTAGGATAAAAAATGTTTTTGAAAAAGGTTATACGCCAAACTGGTCAACAGAAATTTTCACAATAACGCGAGTTGTAAAAACAGATCCAGTAACTTACCACCTCAAAGATTATTATGATAAACCCGTCTCTGGTGGCTTTTATGAAACGGAAATTCATAAAACTATGTATCCAGAAATTTATTTAGTAGAAAAAGTTTTAAAGAAAAATGCTAAACGCGTATATGTTAAATGGTTAGGTTTTAGTGACAAGCATAATAGTTGGATAGATAAAAATGAGACTGTATAAATTATTGAAGGTTTAAATAAATAAGAAAGCAATTGTTATTATATTTAATAATGTATTTATTCATGTAAATTGCACACAAGTTTGAAGAAATAAATAAATAGTATTTAACAATTATCAGTCTTTGTATTTCATTATTTTAGCATGTGGTAAACTTAAAAGAAGTTCCACCCTGATATGTTATAAATAAACTAAGTTTATTTGCTGTGTTAGAGAGATTATTGAAAAATTCTTGATCTTTCAAGATTGCTGATGAGATCTTCCCGGGCAGAAATATTTAAAAGCTGTCATCGATCTCAGCCACGATCTTTGTGCCGAATCTCGTCTTTACTTCCTTGAGTGCAGTCACCATGTACTCATGATCTTTTTCCAAGTCCGTGACTTTCTTCTTAGGCAAGAACTCGCGCTCAGCAATCTTGTTGAGTGCAGATAGATCCATTCTGAAAAGTGAAAATAATAATGAAAGTTAGTGAAAAATGTCTTGTAGGTGAGAATTTAGAGAGAGAGAGAACTAAGAAATAGAACTTACTTATTTTAGAGTTAGGTGAGTCTTGGTCTCTTTGCACAAGGTTGGTTGTTCGCTTCGATTTCTCGAATGTGCTCTTCATCGTGTTTCGTCCATTCATATAGCCCGTTTCCCACCACAATTTCTGCCCCTTCCATAGCCTCTAGTAATATATCATTTCTCACTCCTTGTTCATTTCCTAACCTATCCAATGATGGATCCCATTCGTGCATAAACTCCTCTAAAACATCATATTCAATCTTGATTGGTTCCCCTCCATCAGCATAAAGTGTCATCCCCACCCGCGAAGCATTCTCATTGGTTGTTTCATGCCCCCACTCACTTTCTCCCTCTCTTTTTCGTCCTTCGCCATTGTTGCCCCTCTCCTCCACCACAATCCCCCCCCCTCCACCGCATCTCCCTCTACTTGCATAGCAGCTTGCGCCATCTGTTCTTCCATAATTCTGTAATGTTCCCAAGGCAAAGTGTCAGTACTATGAGGCAATAAGAATCTTTTATCATCGTGTGGACTTAGAGCAATTTTTTCCTGTTTTTCAGTATGCACAATGTGTAATTTTGAACGAATATTACACTGCTCACGTTTTATAATAACAAGATCCTGAAGGCATTTTCGATAATCTTCAAACGTGATTGATTTTTTTACAACACTAGATTTTATACCTTTAGCTTTTTTCACTGTCGCGGCTCCATTAATCAAAATACTGTACATTTTGCTTCTTAAACCAATGAATTCTGTCATAATCTTGCCACAGCATTCGTCTTTCATCAATCCAGGAACTTTTTTATTAACACGTGGAATTCCAAACTGATTATTTTCATCATAATCAGAAGTATCAAATTTATGTACATCTTCTTTCATTATTTGATACATATCTACATTATCAACTTCATATATTAAACTATCAGTATCCGTATACAGGAGTTTGCATTTTTCTCCAACTCGCTTTTTCATATATGAATAATAAAAACATATACTAATGTTTTTGACAAATCTAGAATTGAGAGACCAACGTATATTGGTTTTTTGATTGTAATACTTGTCCTCTTCAGCTGTATGGCAACCAAATTTTCATCGAAGATTGCACAACTGTGAAAATTTGGCAGAGCTATGCGTGCTTCTGCTCCGTATCTGCCTGTAAATTTATTTACTAATCGCACATCTACACGTTTCCGCTCTCGTTCAATACACTTTCCATAGACTGCATTAATTAACAATTTGTAGAAGAGTTTTTCAAACTCATTCTTTGCTTGCTTTCGCTTTTCTGTGTTAAATTCAACATATGGTTTGAGCCACGCCCTCTGCTCAAAACTCAAAATCCTATGCACCTTTTTTAATCGAAGTGCATTATCTAAGACCTGCTTAAGTGCTCGATAATGAATGACATACCTTTTCTTGTCATTCAAAGTCGTGAGAAGTTTCTTCTGCTTTGAACCAGGTGGTGCAAGATGTTCTGCGCAAAAAGGTAAATCCCTATGATCATCATGTATTTCTTCAGGATACTCCAAGTCAACTTCAGCAAAATAGCCTATATCAGAATCTGGTGGTGTATTGAAAAAACTTGGATTTTTCTCATAATCAATCCATTCAAATTTTCCAACTGGTAAAGGCTGTACCATTGCCCATCCATAAAGATTGTTGATATCAAAATATAAGAGAGTCTTTGTTTTCTGATCCTTATCGTATGAAGAACCCATATATGGATTATTTGCCTTGGCATATCGATTACAACACTGACTTATTCCACCTCGAATGCCCGATGCTTTCATGAATTTTCAATCTTTCCTCGGTATAAAATATTTGTAAACACCTTTCACAATGGTAAGATTTTAAATGAGTTTTAGACACTTGAGAACTCAAAAGTCGAGACATACTTTTTATCCAAACGTAATGATATTTAGGCATGTCACCTTCATCAGCACGATTATTTTCTTCATGCTCATCTATATAAAAATCTTGAATGATGAGAAGGTTTACATGTTTTTCCTTCTTCTCTGTCGTAATATGACAAGGTGTTACTTCGAATTTGTGGCCATACTTTCTAAGCATGTATACATTTACTGAAATATTATTCAGTTTTTCAAATTTCGGAATACTTTTAAGTTTTACTGGGAATTCTATACCAGCAAAATTTAATTCATTTTCATGCAATCGATACTGATTAACTCTACTAGCATTTTTGTTACTTGGATATAATGATGAAAGAACAGCATACTTGAAACACTGATCGTCGTTATTATGAACGTTAACACATGCTTTTTTATTTTCAATAAACTTTGGAAGAGGAATATAAGAACTTCCCTTAATTGGAGAATATTTTTTCATATTTATACATAAACTTATAATACTCTTCAGTGTCCAGCCTGAATCCTTTTCTTGAAATTCTTCTAATTGCGAAAGAATGGGCTCTTTAATATTGTCTGTAAACCATTTCTCTAAATCTGTTGACATGTATACTGTAGCACTCTCACTCGTAAAATATTTAATATCTGTCGTTTCTTCACCATTTTTTTGCATTGTAAATTCTGAAATAAAATCCCAATTGATTTTCACCCCATTATATTCTTCTAAACATGCTTGTGTCTTATCTTTGAAGAGCTTCAGTGCATCATTAAAAAAACTCAATATATCCACATGCTTTATGTTAACAACCACACCTGTCCTGATTCGATTTTGGAAGGCTGATTGCACATCACGCCACTCAACTCTAGCTTCTGCTTCTTCAGCATGCAGACTACCTCCTCGATGAAGACGATGTTCAAATTCTACTTGCACACACGAAAGATGCGTCAAACAAGTTTGACATTTCTGTTTTTCTCCTCTCGTGAGATTGGATTTAGAAATTTTTTCGTTTAATTCATTAATAGTAGAATTACACATATCTAACCAATAATAAATATCATTGACGCTCATTTGATCCACATTTTGTACAGTATCGCGAAGCACTTGTACAAGACGTTCGATAAGATCAATCGAAGCCATTTTTACTGTTTTTTCACTAGAGTGTCACTAGTAATCTTGCACAAAATTGAGACTGAATTTTTTTTGCCGACTGCGTCAGATGAACTGTGCTCGTCTAAGAGAAATTTCTCTCTTTTAAAGCTGAAATCATCATAAGAAGAGGTGGAAGATCTCGCTGCTGAGGAGAGAGGAGAAAGATTTTCTCGGGAAGGGATGAATTTTCTTCCAATAAGGGGTACACATTTTTTCCATCATCCAATCCTAGAAGATTATGAGACTAAGAGGAGGAAAATTTTCTAGAGAAGGGATGAATTTTTTTCCTTTTGAACCAACCAAAAATCATCTTTTGAGCCCAACAAATGAGGGCTATGCATTTGTTTTGAGTATCCATTTCTGGAAGAGTGAAAGGCGGAGTTTCATATTATAAAACGAGGATGCTGGAACCTCGCGAGATCACTTCTTGCTAAACTGTCTACAAAACTGAAAAGATGGAAAGAACACGTGACTACGATTTGTTGTTTAAAAATACTATCCTGCAATGTAAAGAAGAAAATGCTTATATCTGCGACATTCAAGGATTTCAGAGAATTGCAGACGATACTTTTATTTTCAAAGAAATAAGTTTCCTTAATTTGAGGAAAACTGCCTTACCGACCGCATATCTTTTCAAACCTCCAATGGCTTGGGAAGAACTGACAGAAGAGGAAAAATGCATGTCTCAATGGTTGGAAAGTCATCATGGAATAGCGTGGAACTCTGGCGATATTCCATATCATCGTCTTTATCGAATCTTGCAGATCTGTACACAAGGAGTCGAAAAAATATTCATAAAGGGACAACAGAAAGCCCGATGGATGAAAAATATTTTGCCAAACATGTAAGTTAATTATTTTGAATCGTTTTGATACTTTTTTTATACTTATCTTTAATTTTATCTGATACTTTGCAGATCCATTACAAATGTTGAAGACTTCGGATGTCCACCTCTTGAAGAAATAACAAGTGAAAGCCACTACTTTTGTTTTAACCATGCTCTCTGCATTAGGAGAAAACCTATGTGAGCTATTCATAATGTTGTAGCAATAAGAGCTTGGCTGCTAAATTATTTAGAATCGACATTTGGTCAAGATGAAATAGATAATATTTCTAAAAAAATAATGTATGTACATGTTTATATTGGAAATAAAGAAAAATAAGATAAAAAACAATGTTTAAATTCTTTCTTAGCTCTAAAAAATCGCTACCAATTCATAGCTTTATTTTTTTTTAAGAAAGAGGAATCTATATTATCAATAAATAATAATTTTTTTTATAAAAGAATAATAATTATTATGATATTATTAAAAGAAATGTCATTATTATTTTTTTTTTAATGAAATAACGTTGAACAGAGTGGATTAAAGAGAAAGGAAGAAAAATGTATACGATATTATTTTTATTTATTTATACCTTATTCTATTTTTCATACATCATCACAAAAAAAATAATAAATTTTTTTACATTACTTTACTTTTTTTGTTTTTTTTTAAATTTTGATACATCGATAGGATCAACTACAAATTCTATATCGATAACTCTCGGAACATTTCTTTGTTGCTGTTGTTGTGGCTGCTGCTGCTGCTGTTGTTGCTCCTGCTGCTGCTGCTGCTGTTGTTGCTCCTGCTGCTGCTGCTGCTGCTGTTGCTGTTGCTGCTGCTGTTGCTGCTGCTGCTGCTGCTGCTGCTGTTGCTGCTGCTGCTGCTGCTGCTGCTGTTGCTGCTGTTGTTGTTGCTGCCGCGGTTGCTGCATGCCACTGCTACTGCTTTGTTTCTTCAAACTAAGCAGCCCGCGACTTGACGGCTTCTCAGTTTTTAAATCACCTAAAGAAAAAAAAAAGATTGTAAAATAATTAATTATATATATAAAAAAAAAACTTATTATGAATTAAAAAAACTCACCATCCAATTTTGTTTTTTTTGGAATAGGTTTTAATTATTCTTATGCTCCTCACCGAGTTGCATGACTCGCAACTAGATGAGGTGCTGCTACTGGAGCTCGAACTAGAGCTCGAGGAGGAGCTCGACCTCTTCGAGCTTGTCCTCTTATCCGCCGGACGACTGGGCCTAGTAGCCGCTGATGTGCTAGGTCCAGCTGAAGGCCCCTCTCGGCGGGCAGTACTGGACTGAGAGCTTGGCCTCTCTCGGTGGGCAGTGCTGGACGACGAGCTTGAACTCTCTCGGCGGGGATTGCTGGGTGAAGAGCTGGGTCTCTTTCGGCGGGCAGGGTTGGGCGAAGAGCATCCTGGCCTAATCCCTTCATATAATTGCTGCATAGCAGCAAGTGGTGGCAGCGATGGCACTAAAAAAAATGGAAAAAAAAAATTTGAAAAAATTATTTTTTTTAATTTTTGAATTATGAAAATAATTATTTTCTTACGTGTATTTATTGCCTCCATGGCCCAGGAGACATGCTCCAACATCATAAGTAATGTTGGAGCGTTGGCAATTAGCCAACGAATCCTATGTTGCATCGTTCTGATGCTATTCCTACTGCTGCTGCTGCTGCGACTTCCTGTAGTCCTCTTGGCTGACATTTTACTGCAGGTTAAATTTTGAAACCGAAAATTGTACTGACTAACCGTAGCCTACGGTGGGCTATTTATTGCGAAAACAGCAGCTTCCCTTTCCACAGCATTTTTTCTAAAGTCCTGTGATTGGTGTAAAAGTTTTCTCTCCTAATTTTTGAAAAACACACCTCCTCTAAGCTATCGAGGGTGAAAAGCCTTACGATTCGTGAAAAAATTTCCCTCACCAATTTTGAAAAACTAGTGTCCACCTCCTTTTAGTACACTCCCTTTTATTTGGAATCTCGACTGTGAGAATGTGAGATTATCCTCTTCTCATAAGAAAAGATCTTGGAGAAAATCTCACTCTGAATTTATTTAGGACTTCTAAGAAAATTGATGTATATCGGTGCGAAAGGCATATATCTGTGCGTTCCCTACAAAACCCAATCGGTTATCTCTGCAAATGATTTTTAAACAGCAGTGTTGTCTCTGGGAAAGTGAAAGGGATAGTACCTGTGGGATTTGTATGTATAGTCGGAGGTCAATATTTTCTAGCATCGCGTTTCTCAGTCAGAAAACACCTGTGCGCGGGTCTTCGTCCTTATCTGCGTGAGGATCGTATTTTAAATGTGAGGGATAGTACCTATGCAATCTGTCCGCGCAGACGGGGGACTAACTTATCGCAGTTGAAAGGAAAAACACATGTCGCTGGAAGCTGTATACATCGGCGTGGGATAGTTTGTATACGTAACCCAGAATTATCTATGCGAAGTTTGTATAAGGAGCATTTCTCGCATACATTCCGTAAAGTAGAGGAAAACACCTGTACGCGGGTCGTCGTCTCTACCTGCGCGAAGGAGGAGGAGCATGAACCCACCACTAAATTTTTTTTCGGGACACGGAGAAGGGAAGATTGGGACTTATACATACTACGGTTACTGGCTCACTTTGAGAGGGGGAAGAATTCTCGGTCGCTAGGGGAGGGAAGGGAGGGATCGACACTCCCTCCATTTAAAATACACAGCTCGGATTCTGGCTCACACTGAGAGAGGAGGGGGTGAGCCAGAATCCGCATGAGCCAGTATGCCTATAGCCTATCTACTTCTAAGCACTTAAGGTCAGTGGCCATGATCGTCTTTATGAAATCAACCCTCATAATTAAAAACTTTAATTTTTTAAACGTAAGACGGATTATGGTTAAACCGACACAAACACGTTAAGCTTAAGTTTAAACAAAGCTAAATTAAACTAACAAGCCACCCCAGCCACCCAATAAACATATGCTACTTTCAGTTTTCATAGAACAACGATGATCGTGGCGGCGCGGTCTATGTTGTTGCTTGGTGTTTATATGCACTCAAGTTCGTGTCCGAGGTTCGGCAAATTTTTTTATTTATTTTTATTTGCTTATAAAATATTTATAATGCGTAAAAACAATAAGAAATATTATTATTCTTTTAGTACGTAGGGGACGTACAATGTGTAACTACAGTTATTTATAGTTTTATGGGTAACGAAAAAATACAATTTTAAATAAATTTATATTATTTTATCAGTACGATAACCTTTTTACAATTACATAAAAACGAAAAAATTAAGTTTAAACTTAAATAAAATTAAATTAAACTAAAAAGCCACCCCAGCCTCCCGATAAACATATGCTACTTTCAGTTTTTCTTCGTCAATGATCATTGTGGCGGTGTGGTCTACGTTGTTGCTTGGTATTTTTATGCACTCGGGTTCAAGTCCGAGTCTCCGCAAATTTTTTTTTCTACTTGCTGATAATATATACAGTATACAATAATAACGCAATATGTCATTCTGCTTCTGCAATTATATTTCAATTTAGGAAAGTATACGGTGGGCTTGCAATAAATATAGGTATAATTTACTTCTTGAATTATAGGAATACAAATTAATATTTTTTTTTAATATCAATGTATTTTATAAAACGTTATCGTACTAATAAGATAATTTAAATTTATTTAAAATTGTATTATATATTTTATAAGCAAGTAGAAAAAAAAATTTGCCGAGACTTGGACTCGAACCCGAGTGCATAAGAATAGCAAGCAACGACGTAGACGACGCCGCCACGATTGTCGTTGGTGTATGAAAACTGAAAGTAGCTTATGTTTATCGGGAGGCTAGGATGGCTTATTAGTTTAATTTAGCTTTGTTTAAGCTTAAGCTTAACTTGTTTGTGTCGGTTTAACCCCCTCTAAAAAATTAAAGTTCTCAATCATGAGATTTGAAAAGTTTTAGATTCTAATTTTTTTACACTTATGTTGTTGTTTAAACATTCTTTTTATTCCAATAATATGCCCGAATAGTTTTTGTCGTTGGTTGAAACTACCGCGAGGTGTGGATGCGCAAATTCGACAGTCGCTGTTTGTCACTTTTCTTCCGCCGCATCAGTGGCGGACGGCGGTGGACCTAAGAATATATAGCGCCTCTCCCTTCTCCTCCACTGCCGCTGGATGCGTATACTTCCCCTACGCTCCTTTTCTAGATGCGTATAGTTCGATTGCAGGCCGCAAGTGGCGTCATGATCGAATTCGGCACGCATTTTTAACACGGCATTGGCAATCTCTCCTCTAATCTCTGCCGCGTGCGATATGGAACTAAGGAGGAGTAAGCTAGCGGGGCGAAAAACTTCGGGGAAAGTTTGTCATATACATTAGAAAAAAGATTTTATTCTTTTATCTAAAATATTCACACTTCTAGTATGGCGGACGGTATATTTACGTAACACGTTACCCTACTAAAAACAACCGCGCGATTAGTCGTGCGACTATCAACATGATTAATCGCGAGAATAATCACGCAATTAATAGCGTTAATTTATCGAACTATTTTGAACGCGATTAGTCGCACGATTGATTGCGTGACTTATTGTGCGATTCATATAAAATAAATTTTTTAGTAGAATAAAATTGTTTGAAAAGCAAAATGGTTAAGCGGGGGGGTGGGGGGTGGGGGTCAATTTGGGTATTACCATCCAGATGTTAACACCTATACTAGCTACCCCGCTAACTAATTTTTCATTTTTAACAAATTTATTATAATTGAAACCTAGCGCGATCTACCTCACTGCTAACGTCGCTGGGTTAAAATATATTTTGTAATGGTAATCGAATTCTATTCAAGTTTTTCTATTTTAATCAAGTTTTGCTAAGATCTTTTTTCCTACTCTCAATTTCGAATAGAAGTAAGAGTGAACATTTTGAATAATAAAGATTTGAAACACGAAAATTACGCATTGATTTATAATATAAGGTAAAATTTTGAAACTGAAAATATTAAATAAACTAGTACAGTCAAAAAAATACATTTTGAAATTTACATTTAAAACTCTAAACTCTAAACTCTTGTTATTTGTTATTTTATATTTTCTAATATTTCAATTTAATATTTTTCAATTCAACGGCGGGGAAGCGCTTTCTCGAGAAAACTTTGTACCGGATCTTCTCCATTAATTCTCCTGATGAGGGCGGCATTGTCCGTCGAAACGTCGAGAAGAAAAGAGAAAATGTCTTGAGTTTTTTCTCTCTTTTCTTACCACACAACCTGCATCGGGAAGACCGATAGAGACGAATCAATATTCTTGATCACCACCGAGGGACAGTAACAGATAGAAAACAACCTTTTCTCTAAATATATTTTAACAGGATAAATATGGACAATCCATAAGTAAAGGCATCAATTGTTAAAATCTATAATCTATACGAATAACAATTTAAGAACAAAAATTGAAAATAGCTGATCCAGAATGACCGATGCATTTTTGGACTATATGACTCTGATAATTTGTTTCTTGTTATATTTTTATTAATGGAAAATACGCAAAAAAAAACAAGAAAGCACATCAATCCTAAGATTTTAGGGTCGCTGAACACGAATCTGATATCAGATTGACAAAATTATTCATTTAAAAAATGCTGCCCTAGTGGAAATAATCGGGTGTGTTCATCTTCGGTTCATCTTCGGGGTTAGGAGGGATGAACACATCAATTCCTACCGGAGGCGTCTAGAATGGCCTCGCATCGATTCCAGAATGCTTTACTTTGAGGACATTCTACTCTACAAAGTAATTAGGATCGGTGAATTGTATCTGACCTCACTTTTCAGTAAACACAAGCCGAGACCCTCCAGTAGGGGAGTTCCCCCGGAACTGAGCATCCCTACTGTGAGTACTGAAACCGGGGCTAGGGCCTTCCAGGTCCAGGGTGCTCAGTTCTGGAACTCTCTCCATTCTACTCTGCGAAACCTGCCATCTCTCACCTCCTGTATAAGGGCGCTATGGCAGCACCTGCTGGCGACAGAATCTTGACGACTCTGAGCCCCCTGGCGCTTGATTCTTAATCTTAATCTAGTTTTAATCTAGTCAGACTCGGCCCTCAGGCCGTACAAATCCATTCAGTATTACGTGAGTTAGATTTCCAATACAGATAGGTCTATGACCAAACCTTAAATGTGCAATGTGATATTTGAAAAGTTTTATGTAATAATTAAATTTGACCAAATGTGTTTTTTATAAGATTATATGTGACTCTCTCTCTCTCTCTCTCTCTCTCTCTCTCTCTCTCTCTGCTGCTGCTCAGGTGAGTCTCGCACGCGTGTCAGATCGCTCCATCTTCGAAACTAGTTTTCGCCTGTTTTCTGACTGACTCCGTGTGAGTCTGTATACTTTTAGAAAATCTGGCCGCCAGCAGGCTCCGCGTGCCGGAGTATTACTGCATGGCTCCTTAAAAAAGAGCCTGGGAGACCGTGTTAAAGTTGAAGTGTTCTGGAGAGGTTAGGAGGGCAACAGAGCAATTCGGCAGGAATCTGGCTGACTTTCCATCTTGGCCGTTGGCATCCTTGCTCCTTGGTGGTGACGTTAAGACTGGCGCGTAATTTAAACACCACTCAATTGGATACCGCAATGGCACCAGCGGTTTGTTCAGTCTGCAATGACGACTCCAAGCCACCAACAAGTACGTGCCCGACCTGTCGTTTTCCGTGCCACACCCGCTGTTCGAGCAAGAAGATGAACGCGGTGTGTAACAATTGTCGGAAGACAGAGACGCCAGAGATGCTTCCGCCAGAGACCTCTACTCCTGCTGTGTTGATGTCTGCAATCAAGTCGACCCAGGAGAGTGACAAATCAGCATGGAGGAAGCCCTCCCCGCCCTCTGGAAAATCTCAGGTGAGCGTTCGAACCGGGCCAGTGCTCCGAAACAAATCGGCAACACCTCGCGTCTCTCCCTACCACCAGACGCGGCTTGCGGCGTCGACGCCGTGTGCAAATACGCGGTCAGGTGTTCGGAGCGGCAGTTGCGCGGCGACAAGCTCCCCTCTCCGCTCCAACACGAAGAAGAAGCAGCGAGAGAGTAGCGTACAGAGCAGCAATACCTCTGCCGGGCGGGTCACTGACATCCAGGCGCCTGCTTCGCTGGTACAGCGAGAGAGTAGCCAACGGAGCCTCAACACATCGGTTGAGCGGGTCACCGACTTACAGACGCCGGCTTTGCTGACTTCGGTGTCGGCTGACGAGTCATCTGCACAGGACACCGTGAACATACAGAAGACTCGAGCAAAGGACTCGCCATTGGGTGACACCAGCCTTATGGGGGTTTCTAATATTTTAATTCCGGTAAGCACGATGGAACTTTTTCTTTCAACGCTTTGACATGTTCCAGGATCAGCTTGATGGGCTGAGGGCTCTCGTGAGCAGGGGTTCGGTGCCACGTGGCATCTCCTCTGCCCTAGCAGAAGGAGGTGCTACAGTCGGCACGGAGGAATTGAATACCCGTATCTCTATTTTCGAGACCCAGCTAACCGATAATATCAGTGCGTCAAATAGATTGCTTGACGCCAACAAGCTGCTCTTGGACGAAAATAGTATTCTTAGGGACGAGTTGCAACAAACGCAACAACTACTCGGAAGGCTTCATCGGGCTCGCCAGGATCATGACACGGGCTCGATGCCAGTATCGGACAGCGGTCCGATGGCATGATACTACCTGACCACAAAAGACATCAAGCCCGGTGTTATAGACCCGGAGGCTGCTGTCTGCTTGTCCGGACAAAAAGTTTTTATAAATGAAATGTTGCCCCAAGAAAAATTCTCGCAGTTCAAAAACTTGAGGCCCATTGCACAGGGACTTGGCTTCAAATATGTCTGGCACGCGGGTGGCAGGTTCCTGGGTAGGCGTAGGGGGGGGGGTGAGCGCGCACGTCTTCGCAACTTTGCAGATTTGCAGGCCATTCTTGTGGCGTGTCAGGCCGGCTCGAATCAACCTCGACGACAGAAGATACTGATGACAGTCACTGAAAAGGACGTAAAAATTGACAATACTTCATGCAACGGACCTGAGCCGGACCTGGCAGGCAAGTCGGCTGCAGCTTTGCCGACATCGTCGCCATTATGGACGACTGTATCATTTGCACTAACATCCATACAGTCGTCATCATCGTATTCATCACCTGCGCCCTCCATCTGACTCGCGAGGCCCCTTGAGAGGGCACCGGGCGCTGGGAATGGCTTGAGGGCTGGCTTTCTGAATGTGAACTCGCTCAGAACTCACATGGGGTTGGCCCGTGACTTTCTAACCGAGCACCCCTCGTATGACATCTTCGGCTTTGCAGAGACATGGCTGGGTCCTATTGTGGATGACAGCCTGGTTAGCATCGGGGGATATTCCATCATCAGGCAGGACAGAAATGTAAACGGAGGTGGCGTCGCCTTATTTGTACGCAATGGATTGAAAATTACAAAGGTTGTCTCTTCTGATACCATGGGTCTAGGAAAACCTGGAATCCCGGAGTATCTATATTGCAGCGTACAGAGGGGCGACTCACCTCCGGTGCTGCTAGATGTTATTTACAGGCCCCCGAAAATCCCTATGCAAAAGGACTCAGACCTTTTTGATGTGTTGCGGGACTTATGCGGTAAATTCAGTCATAAGATCATAATGGGTGATATGAATTCGGACGTATTGTCTGACTCGGACGACGCTACTACTATCAAACGTCTGTCCGAAGAGTTATCTCTTCAAATCATCCAGCATGGTCCCACGCATCATACCTCATCGTCTCATACATGAATTGACCTCATCATGACCGAAGATAACGACACGATCCTGGAATCTAAGAATGAGTGGCTGCCTAGTTTCGGCAAGCATTGTGTCATAGATGTCTCGCTAGACATCTACGCTCCCACTCCCGTGAGTGACACCTTCTCTTATCGAAATTACAAGTGTATAGAGACTTCCAGTCTTGTTGACCTCTTGTCTTGTTGTGACTGGGCAGCCATGAGTTCCATTGAAGTCGATCTGGAGGGCGCCCTATACGTTCTCAATAACAATCTAAAATTAGTAATTGATGAACTGACACCTTTGAAAACGGTTTGCCCAGGTAAGAAATATGCTCCTTGGTTTAGACCAGAGCTGAGGATCCTCATGGATAAACGCAATGCTATACCCTGGTAAAAATAACTTATTGAATCCGATTCGAAAGATAATAGGATTTTATTGGATTTCTTAATAGGAAATTATCCAATTAAAACCAATTTAATCGATTAAAATCTATTTAATCTGATTATAAATTTTAGTCGGTCTTAATCGGATTTAAACAGTTGTGTTTCTAAATAAAATGTTAATTTGTTGAAAAATACAACTGATTAAATCCGATTTAAACCGACTAAAAGTTATAATCAGAATAAATAGATTTTAATCGATTAAATTGGTTTTAATTGAATAATTTCCGATTAAGAAATCCAATTAAAATATATTACCTTTTGAATCGGATTTAATAAGTTATTTTTACCAGGGTACTCAGGCGCTATGGGCGCACGGGGAGGGCGGAGCTTTTCGATGAGGTTCTTCGACTCACCAATGAGGTCGACATGCTTTCTGCTCAAGAGCGTGAATCCTTCCTTCGTCAACAACTATCGGACGCTCTTGATGATAACAGAAATATATGGAAGGTAATGCGTCATCTCGGCCTCCTACCTGGGCGTAAGGAGGAGGAGTTTTTTGGTTTCACGCCGGGGGAGCTGAATGAGCACTAAGCGGGAGTATCGGTATCACCCCTCGAAAATACAGACAATGAGACGGACACTATTGTACTTGCTGGCGAGGAGGGCTTTACTTTTAGCCCTGTTGGTATGAGTGAATGATAGTTATCGCGAATGTGGGGCTAATGGGAAATTTAACTAATGAGAGAGAAAGAGAGAAATGCGCAATAGAGGCATGCAGTCTGGGTAATTGAATTCACTTACCTTTTCCTTTTTCTTCTGCAATGACCTGCTCTGCTCCCAACACGTCCTCTCAACAACTTTGAACTCGGCTTCCGAAACGGAGGATCTCGAATCCAATGGGGCGACGCAGGGATCAGGAGCTTTCAGTTCAATGATTCACTCGCGTTTTAAAATGATATAAAGTTTATTCAATTGCCACAAAATTTAATAACGCTCGCTCGCAACTGGCTAGATTCCCGTATTATTTGATTATTAAAAATAACGAACAACAACGTAACAATGATAAATACACAATTGCAAATAAAGCGATGTAATAATCTGAATGTCCGAGTTGTCACAATAACCGAAATATTCTAATTTCTCACGCTGATGTTAATTTTTCTAAGTGTTTGTAACGATTATAAATATGCTAAGTTTGACCCGTCAAAAATTTTATAAGTTCCGATGCTCCGAAATAATTATAAGTCTAACACTGAACCGGATTCGGGCAGAGCTTTCGCGTGGTAACGAATTTTGATGCAGACTGGCGATGTGCGGACCTGTTGTTGGGCTTCTTTATACTCTCGTAGGAGAGGTACTCTCCGATCTTCGTTTCCTCGGGGGGGGTGGGGGGTGGGGGGGGGGGGTGTTTGACCAATTAGGAGGCCTAGATGCAGCTTCGTGCCTTATATGGAACAAACAGAAAACCAGAGTAAAAATCCTCTCCTCTAGTACATCGAGTCCCCTCGTGCTCTTCTCCTGTCAAATTCGCCTCTGATTTACCTTCCTTATCTACAGACTCATAGCAGCTCCTTCTGTGCATTTTGAGCCGACTTGAGCGGTGTCTCTTTGGTAGCTCTTTGAGCTTCTAGCGCGCGTGACTTATGTGTCACTTGCCGATAGCGTTGCGCGCTCCGTGGCCTCTCTTCATTGCCCGTGTGTCGCTTTCATGTATGCGCGGTCCATAATGTACAGTAGGCTTCTTGTTTTTTTTTTCCTCTGCTCTACTTGCATCCGCTGTATTCCCATCGTGGAACCGAAATGTGTGTGTATCGGTATGCCCCGCTTAGTTTTGAGTTTCTGCTGTAATCCTGCAGTGTGTGCATGAATATCGGTGCGCTTCGCTTGGTCTCTTGCCTCTGCTGTAGAGTCGTAGTATGTGTGCGCACATATCGGTGTTTCGTTTTATTATTACTTTGCGTGCATTTACTATTATTGATTTTCTTAATTGATTTTACTTTGAGTTTAATTACCTTACGTTGTCGTTCCTTATTCTTATCCTGATAATCCAATTAATTCAATTAATTATTGAATTTGTTGAATTAATTGTAACTTATTGTATGCTACATTCTAGTAGGAAGGGTATTTATGGCTTTATTTTATAATAGCTTATCTTATAGATTTTTAGTATTTTTTAAAATGCGAAAGAAAATGAGCATTTCACACCTTCCTCCTAGGATGAGCGTTCTGAGGTGAGCCTCTGACGCTCACAATTAGTTTTCGTGAGTTTCTTTCCTTAATATCTATTCCCTGCCTTGCGAGCGTTTACATTGTCTCTTAGTGTACATTATGTATTTTTATTCGTTTGTTTATTCATTTATTTATTTATTTTATTCGTTTCATACAATAGTACATATAATATTGATATAGAGGTATACATTCTT